>JAFMSR010000018.1:33511237-33596237 GCA_022818135.1 Saxidomus purpurata
GGAGGCATTGTTTCCATAAAAATCATCTAAATACAACGCGAATAACTTAAGTTCATGATATAGTTGTATCCAATATGAAACATGTATAAACGATTGACCGGTCCTGTAACTGCTATAACAGAATTTCAGACGCCTACTAGAAGAATGCAATTATTTATTTCGTAGCGATAAATTACAATTTTGGACAGCGAGACGTGACTTACGAGTTCTACTCTGCATTTACCGCCCCGGCTTTCTGCTTGAAATCCCTCTCTGCTTTAATAATTCAAAGTAATTTCCATTTGTATTTAAAAGTACTGCAGTTTTGCCAACTTTAAGGGGAAGGAAAGTCAAAAATAATTTTATATTAGTTTGAAGAACATGTTAAGAAAAACAGATTGTTCAAAATAATTCTTTAATTGGAGTACTAAATGTGAATGTATTAAAGATTGAAAAATTCCAAAATGTAGGATCATGGTGGCGGCCATTTTAAATTTTTTTTATGTCATAGTGCCGTTATTAAAAAAATTTGCAGGTGGTACTGCTATCTAAAAAAACAGCAGCTTCAAAAAAATTAAAACACGGTTTGTCTAATTTGCACATATTTGCATATTAACTAAATCTAAGGATTTCTCATAAGTCTGCAAATTTTTATTCTATTTAAAATTTCTTTCAACAGTGTGTTGGTATTAACAAGCTCTTTTATTTGGTCAATTAAATTCTTACTTGCGTTGCTCTTTTAATAGCCATACAATATGTGTAATAAGCCAAGCGTGTAAGATAACATCGTTAAAAATATTCATATTAGAATAATAATAATAATAGTAATAATAATCATTATTAATATATACTACTTCCCAATCGGTAATTTTATTGATGTGATAATGTTTATTCTCAAACATATCTTATTCATTACCTTACATTTCGAATAAGAATAAATTCCAGTAAATAAGGTTTTAAAGTGTTTCTGTATTTTTGAAATTATACGCTACAATACTATAAAGCACTGTCAACGCTTTTGAAATTTCAATAAAAACAATAGTGTAGCGGTGCTTTTTAACAAAGCTCGCCAAGATTTCAACATATTTCCTCAAACTGCTACCAAGGTTTTTACTTGTGCTGTCAATTCTAGCCATTTCTTTTACATTTCATGTGTAAGTATATTTTGTTGGGGACATTTAATTTTATCAGCGGAAACTATGAACGAGCAGCTTTAAAACTGTAATTTAATAAAGTCTAACATACTTTGTATAAATACTCGCACGCAAAGTACACGTGTATTCTTTGTTTTTCAACTTGAGATTAAGCGAAGAAGCTTGAATAAAACTTCAGTGACTAGTTTAGTAAACCATGAAATAGATATATATTCGTTTAAGCACTTAATGAAATAATGATATGTGGTGCTGCATAGACTACTCTGCAGAACATTTGACGAAGTTTGAGGAACTTGGCTTGCTTAAGTTTGAATAGGCGTGCAAGAAATGCCTCTACTGAGTCCGAAGAAAACCGTTTAGTTCTTTGAATAAAATGTATTTCTAACGCCATGCATTAGGGACGACTTCGCAGTAGTCATTGAAAATAGAATAGCCGTTAGTTGTTAAATCTGTATTACTTTTCAAAATTTCTGTTAACTAAACATTTACTGCTCTTTAGTTAACACTCTTCCAGCGCTCTATATTGTAGATGTTACATGTCGTACGTAAAAGAAGATAGATTAACTCGCTTGTTGTTCTAATGGCTGTTAAAAGGACAGTAAGGACATATTATGCATACTTTCTGTTTAACCATCTAGAGCGCCTATCCTACCAAAACAGAGTAAATTACTTGAATATTCTCCAATCTGCTATCGCTATTCTATCCTATTTATCCACAGAAAACTTGAATTAGAACCTATCAATGCATAAGCGTAAGGAACATGTCCTGTAGCACGTAATACATTGTACAAAATGAATAAACTGATTTGGCGATCACCAATTTTGAGCTAACAGAGTTAAGGAACGACAATCATGTCTAATGGTAAATTTACTAGAAGGACGATTGCCCTCAAGAAAGCTTTTATATTGACGTAGAAACAATACTGAATTATAAGCAACGGACCTGAAATACATTGAATAAAATTCCTATCTTTTCCTTTTTTAAAAGGTACATAAGGTGCATACAGGTTCGATTTTTCAAAGTCCTATTTAATATCGGTTTTCTCAAACATTCTTCAAATTAGTGCCTTTTCGTCTGGCATCAAACATGTACGTCTTGTTTCGTAGACGCTTGCACTTCAATCTAGCCGCTATACTATCAAAAAAGAGACTAGCGAAGCCCAAAGCCGACATTAAAAAGACAAAAAAAGAAAATCTGCTCATTTTTGGAAATTGTTAAGGACAAACCAGTTTACATGGATCTCAAATGAAAAGGAATGTGAATTGTTGTATTTCTCAAGCAAGTTGGCAAGGAAAGAATCCACCATTACAAGGATTCGGTTAAAACCGGTGTATACCCTACGAAACATGTGTTATCTAATTGAATATTGAAACCAATGGTCAGAGTGATTTTGTAAAGTAAAACAGCTTGGAGATGAAGCATATACAGATGTATGTACGTTAATAGTAAAGTTTCTTAAATATCGAAGTAGAGATGTAAAACGGTATAATAACTAAACTCCTCTCAATATAAGATAAAAATGCATAAAATACACATAAAACCAATATTGTCTTCTGGTAATTTAAAATGTAGCTACACCAGTCAGAATGTCATATTGGTTTACATATGTGTGGTGAAAGCACTGGTTCTTGGAATTTATATTTGTTATACAAAATAAAACGGTGTCATTGATTTAAATAGTTGCGATTATATGGGATCGTTATGAACAACAGTATACTAACAGCGGGTCAGATGATAAGTGCAGTATTGCGCCATAAATATACAACATACACCCGTTATATTTAAGTCCCTGTTTAGTCCATGTTATACATACATGTATCCCAATAACGGTACACGGGGAGTGACATATGCTTGTCTTAAATTTTGCGATAATCTATCTCTGCAGTAATTATGTTGAGGTCACATAATGTGACATACTTCTAACACAGTGTAATACCAACGAAAATGTTGGGGTTATATGTTGTGAACATATGCAAACGATTAATGTTGGGATAATGTTTCGTTACACTTTATTAAATATTGACGTTACATGCTATGTATAACGAATTAAAATAATGTTGATTGTGTCAATGTCTTAATTTTGAAGCGAAACAGTTTTTATTATGACAAAGTCACTTTAATTTTAACGTTTCGAAGCCGCTAAATTCATGTTTTACATCAACTGTTAGGATGCTATGGTGCATCAAATAAAACAAAAGCTGTATTACAACAGTGTTTTGATTGAACAATATGATGCTGAAAAAACCATTCTGATCAGCTTTTGTCTGTGGTATATTTTCATACGTAAAATTACACTAAAACTGGTATAATAAACATGAATTTACCTTAAATTTCCTACAATAATGCATAGTTCATTAACCAAAATCTTTGAAAAGTATTCAAAAAAAGTGTCTGCTAAAATACGCTTTTTATAAGAACCAACATTGCTTTTGTAGGAACCAGCATTTTGGTTTTAGGTTACTTCATAGACAGTATGCTAGCTATAAGATGAACTAAGATTTAACGCACTAAAGTTCATTGATTGTCTAGCTTACGCAAATAAGCAAATAAAACAATAAATTGGTTAATTTCATACGATTATTGTCCCATAATTATTTGTATTTATTTCTTTCATACGCAATATAATTTTTTTTCTTCTCAAAGTGAGCAGTACTTTTGTAGATAATATGAACATAAAATCAGTATTTAGTGAGGAAGCATATGAATCAATATTTATCCGTATGCAGATAATTGTTTTTTATGTTTCAACGAAGTGTTTTGTTGAAGGCTTTAATGTCATCATAGATCCATATAATAGCGTTCAATTATCCCTCACAACGGCATGGTACTTGCATAGAAACAGCAAACGAAGCGCGAGCGCTTGATTTACGTGTACACATTTTCTTACTTGCTCAACCAGAGACGTATATCATTGCTAAACCATAGAAAAATTCTGCTCTACTCTGCACTGTTCTACTGTGTTCTTCTCTACTGCATTCTTCTCTATTCTTCTCTGCTCTGCTCATCCCTTCTCGATTTTACCATTTTCTACTCATCTCACACTATTCTACTCTACTCCCTCATCTCTTCTCTGATCTGCTCTTCTCTACTCGTCTCTACTCTACTCTATTTTGTTCTACTCTACTCTACACATTGTGCGTTTAGACAGTCAAATAATTCGATCCAAACAAAAAAAAACTTGAAAAGAAAGATTACAGTATCATAAGTATAAGCAGAGAAGAGATGAATTAATCCGCCGCTCCCTTTATGTGAAAAGTAGATGTGATCTGTCATTCCATAATTTACAATCAAATCTTGGTGTATACTTTGTTATGAGAATCTTCACTTAACATAATTATCTAGTGTACTTACTTTATATACGCCCTCTATCTTGTGTGAGAGACAACCAATACATGTTAAAGGCTTGTTTTCAAATCATTCGTCACTAAACAGATTTTAACTTTTACCTGATATGTTTCTTCATAAATATGCATATTTGATAGATCATTCAAAGAGAAAGTTGATAAGAAAAAACGTTAGTGGAGATAAGGAATGCACGTCCTTTTTTGTTCTTTCAAGTGATTTATCTTATCAATTCAGTTAATAAATTTTGCCATAATAGTCCTACAAAAATGTCCAAGGAAGCAAGGTTATCATGGATAACAGCGAATATCTAATAATACTTGAGAAACTTATTCTTCGGGAGTCATTTCAAACATGATTCAGAGACAAAAGCAGATCTGTCTATATAAATTATTGAAGTACGAAATACGACAGTCTACGCTAATTAAAGCATTAGTATTTGGTTAATAACGTCTACATTTTTAATACTCCACGCACCTGTGACTTCGTCACGCTAGATCTGCTTTGATATGGTTGTTAGTTGGTTCCATCCAATCTGCAGAATGCATTTTCAATATCACAACGTTTGACTTATAACGGAAACACACCGAAAAACGGCTTCCGGGATGCATTGTTCAGCCAAGTGTGTCTGTACAATTCTAACTGTACCTTCCTGGGAAGGAACAATAATTTTCAACTCTGTTTCCTCGTTTTACAGATTAAGCTTTCTGATCGTTAGGTTTTCATTATGGTGAATTAATAACACACATATTAAGGCCTGTAAACTATTAGTGGCTGTTATATGACCCTTAACATGCACCTTTAAAACAGCTGATCTGTTAATATTTAATGGCTCTGTTATACTGTCATACCTCGAGAACACAAGAAATCAAAGACTTTGTAAACAAATTAAGTCTGTTTAGGTATTGAATCGAAACGTGTCAGTAACAATATCAATAACACTGCAAAGGGATTATTAAATTATCATTTCAGTGAAACTGGTATTCGCGTGCAATGGAAATCCTATCTGGAAAATGAATTACTAACATATGAATGAGAGAACCAGAATAAAACAAATTAAGCATCACTTGGTTATAAAATGTTAAAGTTCTCTTAACCCTCTAGACAGTACGTTAAGTGATGTATTTAGTACTCTTATTGTTGTTTATTAGGTATACTCTTCATCCGGGCTTTAAATGTAAGTAATTGTCGCATTGACTTAAAGTTTGTGTACTTTATATAATAGCTGTATTCATCAAATCTCAGTATATATACTCTTTCTTCTTTTACAGTGCAAACGTTTCCCTATTTCAGCAAGTATATTTACTCCCGATTTCTTTCAAGTGATTTCAGAGATTGGTATTTTAGAATACATACGTGTATCATTTGTACAAATGCAGATGGAAGGTCTTGTACTACATACACTGGTCAGTCAGGTTATTTTACCATATGTGTTGTGTTGGGATTTTGAAACCTACAAAGTACTAGGATTTGTAAACACGCACTTTAAAGGCTTATATGAATACAGCCCCTGTCTGATTAGTTAGTACCAATTGTCAATTAACATTAATTACGGATAACAAACTAAATTGCATTTTGTAACCTGTTCCTTTTTATAGTCAGAAAGAATATCAACCACTCTGTGGCAAATGGTTCAGATAAAAAAGGAACTTTAAAAATCTGCTAAGGCGTTCAAATAAATGCGCTTTTGCCAGACGACTTTAACGTGTTTTATATATATAATTTATGTTGTATGCTATATTTGCCCTGATGATATAGTGAAACCGGTTGGAAATACAAATAGAAAACTCATATAGGCATATTTTCATTTTATTTAAATTTACTTATTCCGGCATATCGTTTAACATTTTTCTATATATATATATATATATATATATACATGTATTATGGTAGTGTACCTATGACCTTGGATGACTGCATAACGTTGAAATGTTCTGAACGTCTTTATTCTATACAAACGTTATTAAATAATCTTAGCAATAAACCACATGATCTTTGTGCTTTGAATTTAATGTGAGCTTTTTACATGGATACTTAGCAACAGACTTGATGGCATATTGTAAGAGCCCTTGGTGGATTAGAATGTCTAATTAACTTAGTGCGGTTACTGTCTCTTGACATGCGAGATGATAATATATATTCTGAAACTAAATTAACCGGTTAAATCAGATACTTAACAAGATAATACTAAGCTCTCTCTTCTAGACGATCAAACGTGTTATATTACTCTAAATGTGTTTCCCATAACATCAGATTAAAATATTATTAACGAAATATAATCATAGTAAATAAGGTTAATCAACACACACTAGAAATAATTTGTAGATATAAGTTAGGATTATCTAATAACATTACATTTTAAAACCAAAAACACATCAACAGGATTATGTTTGGTTATAGCTTTTAGAGTTAATCAGAGATCCTGAATATGTTCTGTACAGCTCTCCATTGTTTTTAAAAGAACTGCTAGAACTTTCTAATTCACTCACTATATATTGATTAGCCATTTTGTCTGTGCGAACACATATGTCCACATGTCAGTGTCTTCGACCGTCTTATTTTGTTTTTCATTTACACATTTATGTAGATGAACTCAAAATACAGTTTTATTCAAGCTAAGTCTTTAAGGTTTATTTGAATCAGGCGTGTCCCGATAGAACAATCCAGGTACAATGTATATCATATTTGCATATTACACAGAGATGACATATAAAACGGACATGACCAAATTACTTTTCCTGTGCGAATTATGACCATCATACTTTGAATATAAAGTCATGATTACAATGATGCAGATCGAATATTTTCAGTTTAGATTATCTCGTGCAATTACTAGTTTTTATTTTGAGAATTTCATCGCTCAGCAGTGTCACATCTTTATCTAATGAATCGAAATAGAAACCTAAAAAACCATAACAGTTATAATTAGAACATTGCCAGCGTTAATTAACAAATGACAAGTGGAAATTAATGTAATTCTTCTTGCAGTAATACCTTATTAATTTCCTGAACTACGCACAAACAAATGCTGTTACGGCTTTGTCTGTAACTTAAATATCGTTTTTGTCCGCAATTAGCTATGCAAGAAAAGGAAAATAATCCAAATATAGTTTATTTGACACCGTCCATAACAGGAAAGTCGATTGAAATACTTTTTTTCTCCACTACGTTTAGCGCATGGCTTATCTTGGCGTAATAATTTTCTTCTTTAATAGATTTACACTATTAAAATAGTCGCATTGAAGGGCAGTACTTTGTTGCCTTCGATTGACGATTTCAAGGATCTCCGAATGAATATGGAGACACGTTGTTTCAGCTGAAGTTCGTGACCATACTATATGTGCTGTTATTCAAACATTTCCATACATTGGTTAAATTTAAAGCTCACAAAATGGTTTGAAATATCATAAACCATTTCCGTAATATAATGATGTGCTTGGGTGAATATGCCCATACATGTACATGTAAAGAGAGTAACTGAATACATAACTTAATAATTCATGTAAGTTATAAAAAGTTACATTTAAATGCAGCCATGTAAGAGCGTGTATTTAAACGTAAATATTAAATTACTGTTGTTCCAGGTGTATTGGTTCTGTAAATGGTGTAATACCATATGAAGAACATGAGAAAAATAATTTTAATGTTCACTCAAATTTTATTATTTCCTTGTGTAAGTTACTGTATCTACATATATTACGATGCTTCTTTTTCTCGTTTTAGTGAACAAACGTAACTGTTTTCGAATTCCGTGTCACAAACACCGAAGTTTAAAACGAGATCGCTTTATAAACAAACCTTTCAAAAATCGTTCCCACAAGCGCTTAAAACAGCGGTACTCCATTACTAAGGTTTAGTGTCTACATATACAGTTTTGCATTGAATTTGAACACTTACAACGCAGTTTTACATGATATTGATTTGCTCAAAAGAAAAAGTTATTTTTCATTTGCATGCCTATATTTTATGCCTGTTTGAATGGGAAAAGACAAACGGTAATATGAATTTTTCCGTTTAATCAATTCTAAATTCTAACATTTGATCTGCCGTCAGCATTTCCAACTGAAGTAAAAAGTGAGACAACAAGAGGAGACGTGTTAATGTCTGGAACGATTTAAAGAGATTAGCTGTTTCGACGGGATATTAAGGGCACATTTGTTTAAACGCAATGATGTTATTTGGTTCGCTTTCTAGAGCGTCCCTCCCCATAATCTACTACTGTAACAGTGTCCTGAACTTCCTCATAAAACTTAAATTAGGCATTATTGTTTTTGACAACGTATGGAACATATCTGCGTCATACAATAAAAAATACAACATAAATAAATTAATTTTGCGAGCACTATTTTAACAGTGTTCGTGAGCGGTAATCAAGTTTATTGATGCTTTTAACAAATGCCAAACAGGCTTCAAAGAAGCTTTTACTTTGACGTAGAAACAACGAATGCATTTCAGGATTTTTTTATATTTTCAACCTTTTCCTACTATTATATTCGACAAAGTACACATTATAATTTTCTGTCTGTAAAAGGTGCATGCAAATTTCTATATGACAAGGATAAAGAATACAATTTTAGAGAAATGAATATTTTGCATATTTTATGTATTATCTGAGTTATTTTTCCCTCGAATATTTACAGTTTTATGCATGTACTAGGTATAAAGATGTGAATAGGAAGAACCTGCTGTGACAGTTTGATTACTTGCCTTAAATAAACGTGACTTAAATGAATAAGGAGAGAATGTATTTTATATAAACAAGTTTTAAAATGCGGTATCAAAGTGTTTACAGAGTTCTATAATTGACTTAATAGCCCTTTTTAATGTTCAAGTCTCGTAACATTACACAAAGAAGAACATTCTGGTAAAATACCAAGATCGTGACCATTTGAGAGGAAAAATCAGAGAATTTGGCTTCTATATTGTCTCATGGTTTACCCATGATTATACCTCGTAGCATAATTTATATATCCTTAAAACGCAGTTTTCATCATAAACTTAATAGTAAATTTCAAACAGACACATTTTTGCGATCATGCTTCTGTAGCCTTCAGAGATCTATTATTTAGCTTGGTGACCTAGTCTATAACCGTTATTTTCAAACTTGACCTACATTCTATAAGAAAAAACTTCTGACGAAGCTTCATGTAGATCTGGTAGAAAACGTGGCAACTAGAGTGCTTACAATATGTTCTATCATTTAATACAATGATCTAATGCTAGTGTTGTGCCCCAGATGACACAGTGTTAACTTATTTCTGAGATTTAAGTAAATAAAGGTAAATATTGTTTCCAAGTATGATAAAAAATGATTTCAACGATATTCGATAGAAATAAATACTTACATGCTAAGATTTATATAACACTTGTATTTTGTTTATAACTTTTGAAATATTTATCAATCTAAGAATGTTAAGCAGGATTTTAATGTTGATATTCATTTTTAAGGGTAATATTATATAATTAGGACGAGTATCTTCAGTAATTGCTCTCACAAAAATACTATAAACATACCGGGTATTTATTTGCATTATTCTTCTTCATTTTCTTCCAAGCCATTGGTTAATCTTTAGTGCTGCTTGGAAACACTTTCCAGTATTTATTTGCAGTTTCTTCAACGTGGGGGTAAATGAGTGTATTTTGCACTTAATTTGAGCTCAGTAGAGACGACAGTTTCATATTACTCTCCTTGAAGAGCGGTACCAGTGAAGTTTTGACAGGGGTGGCTCTGGACACAGTTCTCGTATTGAAAACTTTTCTTTCAATTTAATTAAGACATCTTGTAACTGCCATAGCCTATTTTGAATTGTTTAAGAAAATAGCACCTGCATCAATTTATCAATGAGTGAACAATAAATGCAAATGCATGCTAAGATAATCAAATCACTTAACAATTAACAAATTCTCGCTTTTAAATGGTGTCGCTAATGCAGTTCAGTAAGACCAATAACAATTTCTGAACTTATACAACAACAATTCTTAACGTTTATGCCACCGTTTTACCATTGCAATTTCTTGAACAGATACTTTAGGCGACAAATGATCCTAATACAATCCAAATATAGATTCTTTGACACCAGCTAGGAAAGAAAGTCAATGAAAGTTCGTTTTCTGTTTCTATTTTGGCTCTTCGAGTTGACTTTCATTTTTATGCCAACTGATCGGAAATCATTTTTCTCTTGAAGTTATTTTTAACTTTATTGAAAACCTTCACGTGGACACATCTAAAGATTCAAAAGTTTCGCACAATAGTACGATTCAAGACAGAAATTAGCTTAAACTTCAGATAATTATACGGGACATTTATGGAAAATGCAGAGTGCATAAACAGATTGTATGTTTTTGTTTTGTAACTTTTGTCAAACAATATATAAACATAGATGGCATTTCCAGACCCGTCAAGGTGATTGAATTTTAAGTTAATGACATTTTAAGCAATAGGTTTCGTTGCGTCTGAATCTTTTTCTTAGATTGCTCAAGAATCTTCCTTGGCACAATATCTAGGTCACGTTAGATAATTTACCAAAATCCCCCTGGACTACTAGGGTTACAGCTCTTTCATAATAACATTGGGATGTGTCCAATATTGAGACATCATTATGACAAGTTCTAAGCTTAATATCTAGGGTCAAGTAACACTATCACACTAATGTTGGTTAAAGCTTTACAAACCAACATTAAGTTTGCTATCAAAGGATATCAATTAAATAATTTTGGTTGAATATTCTCTGAATGCTCGTTGGATAATTCTTTAAGACCCATCTTGGTAGCCAACTCGATCATGCCAGTGATCGTTATTTGGAGTTGAAATTTTAACGAATAATGCAGTGCTGTCTGCAGTTGTTAAGTAAAATTTCTGTGGTCTTTCATTATATCTAGGACAGGCTCGATATAAACGAATAACATTTATTTCAGTTTAAGCGAAATAATACTTTTGTCAGTAAAAAGAAAGTTCTACGTAAAATTACAGCAAGAAAATCTGAAGTTTAAAAATCATCAATATTCGAAATCAAAGGTAAATCGGTAATATAAAACTTGACAAACCGTTCTCGTAACCACTTCAACATAATATCCGACGCCTACAGGGAGAGAAAGAATATTAACTTTATTGAAATAAATTGCAGGTTTGGAAAGCAAGGCGTGACTTTGCATTTATTCCAAAGCATTTAAAGCAAGGAAAAGACCTTTTGCTGGAAATTTACCTCTCCAGCAGTAAGTCCAAGTCGACTGATTTCATATTAAAAACTACACTACCAACTTTTTTAACTTTCATAACATGTGAAATTAGTCAAAAGATTACATCGTTCAAATATTCATATTGGTTGGAATGCCTGTTTATGATAAACATGTATACAACCTTCTTCATATGTTTGATTTTTATGCGAATATTCTGATAAAAGTAACAGTCTTAAATTTCATCTTAATGAAGAAGATTAATTCCAAGATTTATGCTAGTGAAATTGGAGATACTGTAGTATGGTCACGTAGGATACATAATATAAACACAATGAATGCTTTGGAGAAATATAAGGAAAAAGAAAATGAGAATACAATTTATGAACTTACTCGTTCTTCAAGGTGTAATAATCGTTACACAATAGATACTAATGAAGGGATTCTTGGTTAAATGATACCCTTTAACACTGGAATTCGAAAAACTTAGCACATATTCGCAAACTGCTTATTTTTGACTCGTGGTTAAATATTTTCTAACTTCGTATTACTAAGAAAACATGACTAAATTCAGTTTCAACTTTAGTAATTGATACAGTAGACATTTGTCTGTTCATCGACATATTTAAATAGCATTAATATAGTTTGTCGCTTTATAGAGTAACTTTATCTGCGGAGTAACGCAGGACTTCGGATTGTGTCAATCTGTTATTGCTTAAGTATGATTCAGGCAGGCGAGAATGGCCCCTACAGATTTCGACGGTGTTATGTAAACCAATCAGAATACAGTCGTTTCCTTGGAGGAAATATCAACACTTTACAATTTTCCTTGAATATAAAATTATCTCTCAGAGTAGTTAATTAAAATCAAATATAAAACACGTTAATTATCATCAGTTAAGCCATATGGACAATGAGCCATTTGTTGTTTAGTTAACTGCAAGACTTAGTAAGTGGTCATATATTTACAACTTGTTTATTTGATACCCTTTAAAACTTAAAGTGATAAT
This sequence comes from Saxidomus purpurata, assembly GCA_022818135.1. Lineage (NCBI taxonomy): Eukaryota > Metazoa > Mollusca > Bivalvia > Venerida > Veneridae > Saxidomus > Saxidomus purpurata. Next base: position 33,523,897 of record JAFMSR010000018.1, read on the forward strand.
ACCCTTCAATACGATAATCGCAATTTAGTGTAAAACATTCACCTATGGCTTAGTATCCTTAAAAAACAAGCATTGCGAAAGTTATAGCTAAATAACAAATATACAACAGTTTTATTCCTATTGAACATAGTTGAAAATGAAAACAATCTTGTATGACCCGCCGGGTCATAAAATGATTTTCGATCAATTTGATTTGACAAATTTGTGTTTGCATGCGCTTATGAAAGAAATGGTGGAGCATAACTTATTTTCTTTTAATTTTCTAAACATTTTTCATGTTTTATTAACTTTTCTTGACAGTACTTTTTCTGGTAATTCGAGCAGTATTATAGCTTTAAGAACATCTAGAATATAAATAAAGATAAACACGAACGCTCACTCCCATATAGCCTGTTTAAGTTTAGCTATCTAAAACGTTCTTCCTATCAAAACAGAAACATTCGCTAAAGTATTCTCGAGTCTACGATCGTTAGCTGATTTATCCTCAGAAAGGATGAATTAGACTCTATCAATATGTAGACTTAAGGTACATTTCCGTCACACGCAATAAAGAATGCAAAATGAATAAACGGATTTGGCGGTCACTACTTTTGAACTAACATAGTTAAGGGATGGCAATCACGTCTAATGGTGATTTTACCATAAGCTTGAATGCATTCAAGAAAGCTTTTACCTTGTCTCCGAAACAATAACGTATTATCAGACCTTTTAATAGCTTGAATAAATTTCCCATCTATATTTGTGGAGATGTACAAGTTAATGTATGTGTTAGTTGCATTCTGACTCCATTTAACTGAGAATTTATTAGTTAGACATAGTAATATTTAGATTATCTCCTAGACATGGATGTATCATACATGCCCCGTGATGTTAGACTTTGTCACGTGAATTTCTAACACAAGTTAACATTTTAACTTCGTCTGTATCAAATTCAGTCACGAAATCTTGACATGAGTTGTCTCAAATATCCCTTAAAGTAGTCTCCTTTGCGCCTGGTATCATACTGGTCTTATAACAGCATGTAACTCAAGTCGGCCATTTTCTATTCAAACCAGAACTAGTGTAAGAACCATTCAGGCCACCAAGTCGACTTCGTTAATATAAAATGTACGAATATATATTTTACATTTACATAAGACAACTTCATACAATGGTCAAGCACAATGAGAGGAAGTGCAAGATCCATAACTCTTTCTTACCTTATTACAGAGTATTTGCCCTTTGTTACGTTTTCCTTGTCCGGAGCATAATTTGAATGGTTTTATTCATACAAATAAACAAATTATAGACAGTGTCGGACTCAAACGATTTCCTTTAGATTTTAGTTGTAAATTTTTTCAATCTAATCACCAAGCGAATTGATTTTGCCGATGCATAGAGAACGAAATGATGCATGTGTAATGTCCACCTCAAAGGAATTGTTGTAAAAATTTAATTTCAATTAGCGTTTTTTAAAGCCAGTCTTGATTAAATTTGCCCTGAACCTGTAAGGATATCATTAGCATTGATCTTATTTTCGACGTCTTGCACTCGTTTGAGATTCATTAGATATATAACTCATCACAAGAATATTACCATCACGTAAGACAGCAGTGTAAACTATATCAGTAAAGGATCTCATAAGGCGCTTCTGAACATCATTTTTGACTAAAACGGAATGTTGAAATATTTTAGAATCAACAAAATATATCCCCTAGGTCATCAAATTTAACAATTGCTAGGTTTGATGTAGAATAATTGAAATGCTTAGGTTGCAGAAACAAATAGAGGGTTATTACTTTACGATAATCTGGCCATACAGAGACACACATGGTGTCTGTTTCTAAATGCTGCATATAAAACTGCATTCTTACACGATAGTTGAGAAACGCAATTTTCGGATAGAATGCAGTCATACACAAAATCAAATATCTGTATTGGTTAATACATGTCTGAAAGCACAAGTGGGATTATTGTCTAGATATTTATGTTTGTAATGCAATCAGATCCAGGACCATCAGTCATCGAACGCTTGAAAGTGTACCCAAAATGATCCTTCTGACTAAGCATAGGATATTCCATTAAACAAAACTAAATTGGCAAGATCATAGGAATTCCATTCATGGTATTTGGGAGCAGGCCCGTTGCATTCTTTACATGTAGAAAACCATATTCTCCTTCTGGTAAATTGGGAAAAGCGTTTAGCTATCAATCAAACTATACCGTTAGCTCCTTAATTATTTTGCTATCTTATAAACACTTGTTGCATCAAATCAATCTGGCACCATCATTGAATATGACAAGAGAAAAAAGTTTGAAAAATGGTATCTTTCACAAAACAGGTCTAGCAAACATTCTTAAGCTCAAATGATTTTTGAAAACAATTCCTCAACATTCGTGCAATCTAGATTTGCGTCTTAAAACAACACTGTCTATATGATTGCTCTCGTGATTTCATTAGTCTGTCTGATATTTAAAATTTATAGCAGGTGCTCAGTGAATTATTGAACCTGCTATAAACCCGTTCTACACGTGTTTGTATATTTAGGTCCTCGTTGAGTCCGTGTTCTACATCTTATGGATTGATAGCGAGAGATACCGTATCGTCAATAACGTATCATCATTAAAGAGAAAAAAGTTTACTCTGCAGTGTTTTTGTTGTTTGAGAAGTGTAAATGCTGAAGAACAATTTTCGTTTTTTGTCTTCGTTTCAATTAATGTGCCAGGTGCAAATGTCGAAAAAATGTGCCACTCGTAGTAACGCAACGTTTTTCTTCGTTTGCTCCAAGGACGAATTACCCCAATAATCAGTTAAATTGATATCACTTAAACAGCAATATCTGATATTTTAATTGTATTTACTTAGGTTTAATATTTCGTTAACACTTTGTTCATTATTAATTATATAAATAATTGATAACTAAAATAATATTGATGTTGAAAGATTAATTGGCGAAATGTATATTAGTTTTAAAGCGGGACATTTGTGTCATGGCAAGCTTACCTTAATAACGTTATGAGATTGATATACCTTAAGGATTAGTGTGTTTGGGCACAACCAAAAAAGAAAGTTGTTGCTAGCTAAATAGATTTTTAATGACCTCAGCTTGAAGTTACTACAAAATTAGAACTGTAAAATAAACCTTTTTTTCGATACAAAAATATCATAAATGTTTTAATAAGATACTTGATAAAGTTGTTCACCCCGCCGGGGCGATTACTTCCCCTTTCAGTTAATTTTCGCCCAATCGATGTCACTGTACGTTTTAACATTGCGAACGTTCTGTTAATGTTATGAAAAGTAAAAGTCATATCACTAATAAATCAAGTTATCAAATGAAACAACGATGAAAATATATCATGGGCAAAACATCCCCGGAATTAGATATACTACTGTGAGCTTTTATACGTAAAACTACATTGATTTTCAAGCTAACGCCAATAAGGAAATAAAACAACAAATTGTGCAATTTTATACGATTATTATCCCAGAATCGTTTGTATTTATCTCTTTCATACGAAAGCTAGCATGATTGTTTTTGGCCTGGGGACTGAAAGTCCCCAAGGCCTAAGTTAGTATACCACATTTCAAACCCTGCAAGAATTTTAGCCGTGCTATGTGCGAATAACAACTGTAAACATGCGCTATGCGAAAGTAGTGCAAGACAGACCAGATCAATCTCTGTTTGAATGCCGCATATATAAGAACATGTTACAAATAAAAATAGTACATAAAGGGGGGGGGACTTCAACGACTGCAGGAAGGTATATAGCTTACGGGCGCATACAACTTTTTCTGTTTTAGAAACTAATGCGCTGTTAGCTGATTACGGAAGATAACAAGCATATCACGGAAAAGTACGGATATTTACGGAAATTTACGAAAACGTACGAAGCTCGATATAAGAGTTTGTAGTTTGATTTTCAAATTCCGATGTTATTTCATTGACAACTTGTTATTACGAACGATTACATATATATTTACCTAAAAATAAATGTCTCAAAAAAAGATATAATTTACGTACATTCCCGAGAAGGAACTAACGTGATCAAATTCACCCGCCATTTATCGAGGACGCTGCATGTCGAGGCCCAGTGAACGGTTTCACTGATTACAACTACAAGGTAACCCAGAATCATTTTTGGTTTTCTCTGTTATACACATTGTACAGTACTGTATTTATATTTCATTGCTGGTATTGCTTTGTTTATTTCTGTTTCAAGGTCTTGTCATTGGTACACAATAATTTTCGATCCACATCATCAGATCATATCGCTTGAAGTGTACAAAGCGCAGATCGAATTATTTGTACTGGCAAACATTTTATAAGTGACTATGGATTATTTTTCATTTAACGTACATTTCATAATAAAACAAACTTCCCTGTCACCCATATATTTGTGAATCATTCATTCGTGTCATATATTGAATTTCGCCTCTGCACATTTCGACCCGCGCTTTAGGTAAGATTCAACGCAGAACACGTAGGTGAAAAGTTGTTTTTCGGGGAGTTAACCTATAGCCCCCAGGCCTTCAGCGCTCACAGCGCTTTGATTTTTATCTGAACCTCAATGTAGATTTGAAATATTTTACCTAAAGTGATCATGATACAGTGTAATGACACTATTTGTATGCCGTCATTCTTCTAGAGATATTATGAACATCAAATCAGCTTTAAGCTACATTGTAGTTGGACGTCAAAATACAATGTTTATTATAATGCGGATGAAACAATTATCTCCTGCGTTTCACCGATGTGTTTTATTGAAGATTTCAATGTTGTCATGGTTCCACACGAAAGTGTTACTTATCTGTATAAGAACATGATTTGTCTTTAGAAACAACGTAGAAGAACGTTCTTTACAAATTGCTCCTTACCGTACACCAGGATAAGATTGTTATGTACCGCATACTGGCTAGCTTACAAGGCTTTAAGTGTTGTGTATCGCCTATGAGCCAGTTGGTTGTGTATCGCATACTAGCTAGTTTAGAATGCTAAAATTGTTATGTTCTGCATACAAGATGTTTAATAAAAGCCAAATGTGTTACGTACGGAATAATAGCTGTTCTGCAAGTGTAATGTACCGCATACTAGCTATCTTACAAGGCTAAAGTAAACTTATATTGTATACATGTAATATAATTTATAGACTATCCCGTTTGTCCAAAAGCAGGCACGTACCGAGCCCGCAAATATATGTGTACATGCTATTTTCTGTGCCTGCACATACTTTTGTAGAGGTTAATATACAGTTGTCCTCGGTCAATATCACTTTTTTCACGTGTCTGCAAAACTATACGTTGACGGTAATATTTAATTTAGAAGGCTAACATTGTATGTACCACATACTGGCTGTTTCACAATATGGTTCTATGTATTAGAGTTCAGAATTTTATTGCCATTATTTTTATGATTTAATTCTACACTTAAGTTTTATTCATATGGTATTATCGTGTTTGCTGCCCATACATTAATCACTTGATAAACAATCGTTGCTCTCATTAGTTTAAGTTTCTTCACTGTTGTGGTGTTTGGTATGGACTGAGTTTATTTCTATTACAACAAGCGATTGAAAAAAATTGAGAAAATTGAGTAGCATCAGTTTCAATTATTTGTTATTTCTTTATGTTTCATTTCAAATGAATCAAATACTTTGGTTTTTTTTTTTTTTTGTTTTTTTTAACAAACGAATGAAATCTTCATTTAACAACAACTGATGAAAATGTAGCCAACTTCGTGCAATGCCGCAGCATGTCATGGATGGCATATAAGTTATAAAGGCTAAAAGTGTTATGTATCGCATAGTTTATCTTGTAAACACGCTTACATACGATCTCGGTGTGGGAATTCAGAAATGTGTTCACAATAAGGCTAACTGTAGAAAAATACTTAGTAACGTCGTTTAAGAAGGAGTACAAAGACTTGGTGTCATACATTGCCAACCATAACGGACACACAGATTCGTAAACAACGTGGGGCATTAGGGCTTTCGTTGATTTTGTGAGTGAGACGATACACAAATATGATCCCAGCGAAATATTGACCAGCGTTGATTTTTCCTGTAAGGAAAACGAAAGCTAACAAATTAAATACCCACGAAGTTGCAATTTGCTAAAACTCAAATGAAAGGTCATGCCCATGAATTGATATACATTATCACAATAATACAGTTCAGATAAAGTGAAACAATTTGAGGACTCGAACGTTATTCTGTTATGTCTGTTAGTTCAAGTTTCAAAACTTTCTCTTCTGAAATTGTTACAGAAATCCTAATAGCATAGCATAGCATAGCATGGCATGGCATGGCATGGCATGGCATGGCATGGCATAGCATAGCATAGCATAGCATAGCATAGCATAGCATAGCATAGCATAGCATAGCATAGCATGATAGCATGCATAGCATAGCATAGCATAGCATAACGCAAGGTTTATCCGGCATGAAATATAAATATATGAAATATATAATAAATGAATATATATATAAATGAACAAAACAAAGAAAGAAAAGTAAAAGCATTAAATTCTATTGAAGCTACATTTCCATAGAAAAAAATATTTCTTTCTATCAAATTGCCATATAGATTGTCTGGCAACATTGTCTGGCCTCTGACATTGCCAGTGTAATACTCAAGAAAATGCTTAAACAAATGGATGAAAAACTTACTGCTCAATATATAAACCTGGTGAATAAATGTTGTTGGTTTTTTGTTTTCCTTGTAGCTGATTCATCTTTGCGGGGGGTTTTTGTTTTTTGTTTTTTGTAGAAAGAAGGAAATAAAACAAAAATCTTTGGTTTTGTTGTTTGCATTTTAAGGCGTATGCGTGTGAAGATTCTTTAATAAAGACCTAGACTATTTATATCGTAAATTGCTTACATAGATTAAAGAGCATTGTTTTTTTGTTTGTTTTTTTTCTTTTTTTTTTTTCTTTTGGAATGCAGAATCCGGAAACATTAGTGGAGATGTTTGATCAAGTTCTTGTGTTCAGTATATACGAAAAATATTTTTTAAGTATCTCGGTAAGTTTATTTTTGCCGTTTGCTTGACACAAAACGGACAAAAAACATTTATGTAAGCTGTAAAAATATTATTTTAAGTGTGTTTTTAAATATCTAGACATTATTTATATATGTTTAATTTACGATTGCTTGAATAAGCCTTGCGTTTTTATAATAGATTAGATAAAAGTACACAATCTGTGGTAACATATGTTTTAAGATTTCTTATTTATGCAGGTAGTTTGCTACAGAGAAATATCAGGCGGCAAAAATAGTGAAAAATTAATGAATTTGTTATTCAAAGTTCAGTATTAATTTCTTCATAAATTGATTTAAAGCTCGTCTTACGTGGAGAAACGTCCGTTAAGGTTTAATTGTGATGCGAAGAGAACGCTATCGGATTCTGTCTGCACCCTTTGGGCTATTTCAGTTCATAGCTAGTAACAGATAGTAGATAGTCGGCTGTCATATAAATGTCAAACTGTTTACGCGGTGATCAACAGCCCGGTCAACAGCAGGACCTGGCATTTCAACAAAGTGTGAATAACTTACAAGACTGTCATAGAGACAAAAAAATGAGTAATTGTTTTTTATAGGAAAGTAAATAATTTTACATTTTCGGGACTTTATTCGAGACATAGATCGACAACAGAAAAATGTAAGCCATTTATATTTTTCTTCATTTGTTTAAAAAATTTAGATAAGTTTTATTTTGTAATCGTTTATTTATTCAATTACTTACTGTTTAGTACAATAGTTTTAAAGATGCTGTAATATAATTAATCATATAACCATTTTATCATTTAATATCTTTCTAGCACAGAAAAGCTACACACTGATGGAATCAGTAGTAAAATAATTATGTTCTTAAAACTAAAATGTTACGTTCTTTAATTCTTTTTTGTTTGCACTGTAACAACTGGAATTACATGTGGATGTCAGTTAAAAAATATGTCTATGCTTTTGAATATCATCAAACATCTTGGCCACAAATAGAATATTAATTTTTGTAAATTATACATCATATTTTCTATTGATACCAGTCCAATTGTAAAGCGTATAGGCATGTAGGCTGAAAAGTAGGTAATTTGCTCTATACGTGTCTCTCTGACAGCCTGATCTATTCTAAAACAAAGGAATCACAGATATTTCAACATGTTTTATATCATGAAATTAGCTATTCACGAGTAAGTAAAAACAATCTTTAAACGAACTCTTACTATACTGTATGTTTCCTAAATTATCTAAATAAATTAAATCAATGTCATTCAAAACGATTATTCTTTCTAAATATATTTAAAAAATCTTGAGTAATTATAAATGTTCGAAACTAAAAAAAAACACATACGATTTGAAATTTGCAAAATGATCGTTAAAACGAAATTTATCTCTCCCCCCACACAAATAGTGTAAACAATAATTTTATTGCCCTACAGATACATATACTGCATTACCTTTGTAGTTGTTTATGATGTTTATTTTAAGATAGTTTAATAGTCTACCTGCATTTAATGTCTCATTTTTATGTTCGAAAATTAATGTATCTAATAAATTGTGTTTCTTATTCCTAATTTATTCGGTATTGACCGTACTGTCATACGACTAAAATCGTCGTTTTAAGGATAATTTAAAAAGCTTTCAGTATCCTATTTTCCGTGTTAAGTGCATCCTTTTCACATTTTAATAGACAACCCTACAAATGGGTTATTTACGGTCAGACCGTGGCTTCTATCATACAATAAAATAATCATGAGTTTCAACAGTATAATATATAACAGCTGTTATCAGTGACAGGTTGACAATTGGAATGTTAGTGATACTTCCACATTTGATCGTTAAAAAAACTACATATTGTGCAAAACGACTACCGTCGCTATTTTTAAAACAGCTTTGCAAGTATAAATCAATAAAAAAAAGTAACAGAAGAGTACAAATTAAGAAAATTGCATATGTTTCCCGAATGTCATTGTGTTGTCAGTTTTAATAGTACAAAGTCATTAATACATAAAGGACGACTTGGAAGATAGCAATATGTAAAGGAATGTGTTGACGGAAGTTAACGGTAATGCGACGATAAAAACAAATCAGACCGAAGGCTAATTTCTTAGCGTCTATGGAGCAGACGCACGGTTCAGGTGCGAGATTTCTTACTTTTCAGCAGATTTTTAAGGATAAATGGCACCACGATAATAGATCTTATGACGAAACATTACTTTACAGTTTTAGAATTGCAGTTTAGATCTTTTCAACAAAGGGGCATGTACGATTATGTTGTTTTCAGACACCTCTTTATCAGAAGACTGTAATTATAGCCTCTAAAGTTTTATTACTCTAGTATCATAATTTTACGAAAGCCACACAGATTATATTCTTAGAAAGATAAACTCAACCGATTTTGAAAGTTATAGCTAAAGTGTATAAATGTAGGTAACTGTTTTATTTCTATTGATTACACTGAAAAAGGTTTGACTGTCTTGATCGAAAATTAAAAATGCACGACTACTAAAGTATTTTGCGAGGTTTACCTTCGTTTCCCTCTGTTAATAAGAGAAATATGATAGTATAAGCTGTTACATGTTTTCAAAACATTCTTTGTGTTTTAAACACTTCACTCATATAAATAGACACAGCACGGACTATTTTGAAGGGTGTAATATTATTCCGCTGATTTTATATTTTCTACGGAAAAAGTGGCAAATATTACCAAAGATTAATAAAAGGGAGGCAATTCACCGCCGTTGAGAATGAAAATAGATTTACAGGTAAGAAGCAATCAATGTTGCACATGTTCCCTGTCTGGCGGTCTGGCATTGTCTGCACTATGAGAAAAGACGTGACAGCTCTTTTAAGATAAAGTGTCAAATGAGGGTACCATATTTAATTTACTAATGAGGAACTAAAGCAATAGTCTTGACATCTGTCAAGTAGAGTTAGGAAAAATCATTTTTTCTTGCTGCATTAACTGTTGTTCTCTTAAAGTAGCACTTACTGTGTTACATTCATGTTCTTAATCATTATTTATGTCTGCCTTCCTTGCCGACTTTTTTTGCTATCAACGGAGACCCAAAAAAAACTAAGTAAAATTTAGCGAAACGCTGCAACTCGTTGAATCTTTAAGGAGTGATATAATCTTGCACTATTCATGGTTGCATTGCACGAAACGATTACCATGCATCTCGCGAGAGATGAGTGAAATAAAAATTCATTTAAACAATTGTTTTATTTAAATTAATGATGCATGGTTTGAAATTCTATCTGGATACTAAATATAGCACTGAGACAGAGATGCAACAGTGCCCGGCCGTATTTTGTGTGTCTAAAACGTGTTGCATGAATAGGTGCTACATTGTAATATCTTTCAAAATAAAGGCATATACAACGCATATTGTGCTCTTTACTTTTTACATCAGCGCGATTATCACCTTATCTTCTACAATATTTAGATTTTGATGAAGACAGTTTTGTTGATGAAATGACACATTACTGATGAAAGGAAACTTTAGGATAACATGTTTGCAGTTCATTACACGTGTAGCAAGTTGACCTCTATATCAATACACAAGTTCGCACGTTTTATGATAGAACATACCGATACAATGATACAGATTGATTAAAAACGAAAGATACATGTACATTGTATCTGTAATTAGGTTAATATTTTATAATTTACAATAATTTATAATTTGCACTGGTTGAAATAATGGTAATCAAAAATGAAGTAAATTAAGTTTTCAAAAATATGCTGCGGCTTTTCTGCGAATTCGTAGGCTTATAAAAGAGATATGGGATATATTTGCGAACATACTTATATGCCGTGTAGCGCAGACGGGATTGTGTGAAAAAATACATTCAGCCTTGAAGACTATTCGCCCTCTAAAAGTTAAAATGTCTAAAAGTGATGTTTCGAGATGATCACTAACGTAGCAACTGAACACTTTGCTTACACTGGCAGATATATTTGCTGCCATGGGACAAGCTTTGAAACGTTGAAATAGTACAATGGGAGTGAAAAGAAAGTCTGCCTGAACGTTTCCCATTGTCTAGATAAAAGAGTAGAAATGCAAATCTGGTAGACAGACCGTATATTGCTCAAACACTATGATCCTAGATGTGACCTAAAATGATACGAAACCTAAGTTCATTACAATGAATCGCACCCGAACGTTTGTGACAAGTTATTGGTAACTAAGAGCGGTCAACAGTTCTGCTAATGCCTGTAGGACAATGATAAATATGTTATGCATGCATTTGATAACTTATATCCGTCGTAGCTTTATGAACATTTCTGGAGGATTAGTAATTGTATTTGGAACCTTCAGGTTTAATGGATAACCGACACAATGTTGCATGAAACTGATGTTGATGGTTAACTGACCGGAATATTTGTCTGGAAAGATCCTGTCTACGCAATATGCATGGGTGTGTAAGGGATGCAGCTGGTTTATGCGTAATCACGCAGTTGTTTTTCCCTTATCTGCAGCATGTTGTAAGGAGTAGAGATGCTAAATGTGTGACAATATTTTGCTGTAATAGATATACACAAACGTATCGTAAGAGGACTCTATAAGCGAAGTTTACCGTAAGATCTATTACCTAAATGATCTAGTTTTTCCACTATATTCTATTTGATATCAGTTTGTGTAACTAATTATAGTATAATAAGCTGTGCACTAAATTGAACTCTCTCACAAAACGTATGTACCTCATATCAGCAAGTGGCAACCGAATAGAGGATAGAGAGTGCCAAAATGTGAACTGTGCAGTTTTGTGGAAGCAATTTTCTTTACTTCCCAGTTGTAAGAAAACGGTTTCCTTTGTTTATATTTCAGACTAACAATGGAGAATACAAGTAGCACAACTCCGGCACAGACCATGAACTGTAATATGTCAAACATGACCAATGCCTTCAGCTGTATGAGTCCCACAGAGATACTACAGATTACCGCTCCACAAATCATCTTGATAGACCGGATTGTGTCACCTATATGGTACATCATCGGCCTCATCGGGAACCCCATCTCGGCTGTAATTTGGCTATCCAGGTACGGTAGATAAATCAGTAACTTGCATAACTTTAAATGGATAATTTGAAAATTTTTATCTAAGTCTGACATTATCTGATAAAGTTAGATCCGTACATACATCTAGAGAAATTAACTTATTCTGCCTTGAAAACTTTGGCTGACCATGTACAGTAGATAAGTTGATAAGCCAGTAACTGGTATAGCTTTGAATGGATAATTTGTCAATATTTCCTTATAAGACTGTCAAAATCTCATGCAGTTACTTTCAGTACACACATGTACATGTTGTAGTGTATTAATTTATTCTGCGATACATAATTTGGCTATCCAGTACAGGAGATAAATCAGTTCTCGTAAAGCTTTAAATGGTTACTTTGTCAATAGTTATTTAAAATTGACATAATCTCATGTAGTTATATCAGCACAGACATTTATTCTGCCTTAAGCAATCCATATTACAAGCCGAACAGTGCTACCACTAACGGTAAAACGAATCAGACATTCATTACTTTGCGCCAGCAGCAAAAACTTAAGTTGTGTTATTTAAGACAATTGTTAGTTAATATAAGCAAATAATAGCCATATTTTCAAGAATGGTTCTCATCACGGAAATTGGACTGTCGTCTGCGTTATAGTTTTTTCCCCCGATTTTGCTTTTTAATCACATTATAATTATTTGTTAGTATTATACAGGAACGACCGCAAACGATTTCCCGCCACAAAATTCCAGACAAAAGGAGTTGCAGGCAGTAAACATTCGAAGTTACAATTACCATTTATCAATGCAATATAAGAGATGCTGGAAATCTTCATGAACCTTTCGAATTATAACGTTCAATCTAAAATACTCAAATAAACAGATATCATCTAAATATTTAAACCACACTAAGTTTTCAACACAGACTTAAAAAGCATTTAAACTGTGTCAAAAATGTAAAGTATAGAATAGCTTTAATCCGTTTCAGATGTTCAGATCATAGATTAATAGTTGAAGAAAGTAGCTCTAGAAATATTGATAGAATGTGCACAAAATGCAAAATGAACGTAATAGAAACGGAGTATCATTTTCTTTTGGTTTGTCCGTATTATAAAGATCTTAGGCAACTATCTTTACAAAAAAATATTGGTTTTGGCCAGATGTGAAAAAAATAAACGTATAATGAACAGTTAAACACCAAGTGTTATTAATAAATTGTCAAAATTCATATATTTAGCAAGTAAGCGACGTTGACTGTAGTAACAGATTGAACAAAATTATATTGCTGGAAAAGTTATTGATTGTGAATGCAAACCTTCATTTACAATTCTGTTATGAGTATGACGACTCGTGTCATACTATACCATAGTTATAAACTTTTCCCATGACAGTAAATGATACACATGTAGTTGTTGAAAACGTATGGTTCTCACAATATGTATGTATATGTGATAGTGTAACCACACCATTATGTGTAGTTGCGATTGACATATAATATGTCTATGCCATGTTCTAATAAATCTTGAAATCTTGAATCTTACAACAGAAAACAAGGACAGAGCTTTCTAATGTATTTTAAATGAAGTGTTTGATTGTTGGTCGGGTAGATGCATTTACATGTAGTTACCGTTGTTGTTTATTGCTGTTGTTGTTTTTGTAGACAAATTCTTCCATACTAATTCTCTTTAATTATTTCAACTATTCAAACTAATCTATTATGGCAAATTATTATTAATTCAGGATTTTTTCTGCTTTTTTGGAATTACAAGTTAAAGTTTTCATTGTTCTTTCCTCTAATGGTGATAGTGTATTAAGTCAAGTAGCCTGAGAGAAAAACAATCAAATACCGGAACCGCTTAGTACGATATTTAAATTTGATAATTTCATCTTTAGTTATTTTCTATTCATAACAAAGCTTTATTACATGAATAAAATAATGAAATGTATAAGCTATGTTTAAAGCTTAAATTTTTAATGACAATAGGCTTCGTTCAAGTTCTTATTTTCCGTATTGTGAGGAATATATAAGACTGTATTCTTGCATTGTTAAGCTTGTATGAAGACGACTATTATGTATCAACACAAGTGATACAACCCACCAGAACAGAGCCATCCTGTAATATTCCTATATAAGGCCGTGTCCCTGGATGATATCCATTTCTCACATGTCCATAAAATTGCATATGACCCCAGTCAATGTCCGTAATAGAAAATTATGAGCTGTTACAGTATCATTGCTGTAGTGTATTAATATCTGAACTATTAATGCATGTATTTAACATGGAATAATGCATATAGTATCTTTAGCTGAATTTACTAGTTGGTGTGATTTTTTTCAGAAAATGCTAGATCTTCATTCCAATGTTTTACGTGTGAAAACATCAGCATTTACACTTTGTTGTAGATGTGAGCTTTTATTCGGAAATAACACCGTCCTTTGTCCGTTTATGGGATGTTCGATTCATCGTCGTTTAAAACCTGTTTTGTGAATATGTCTTGGCAAGAAGAATTGTCCGCGTTTCTGTAGGATCAATTGGTCCAAAAAATAACAGTTAGGGGTGGCGTGATGGTCGAGTGGTAAACGCTCTGGACTACAAATCCGGAGGTTCCCGGTTCGAACCTCGGCCGGGGCACTGGCAAATTCAGAAACGGTTTTCAGTGTTTCACACCAATCTAGAGATAACTGTTTAGAAACCCAGAGGTAGTCGTGCGTGTATCGGTGCTATACACCGGGCACATTGAAAAGAACCAAGGGGTCTGTTGGTAAAGTGCTACAGTCTGGTACCCGGATTCCCTTGTATTTGCATTTGTATCTTCAACCTGTGCCTGTCAGGACTCGTGGTACATTCACCCGGAGAGAAATCATAAGGTCGACCGGGACTATAAAAACAATCTAAATGAAGACTTGACAGTTACTGCAGCATTGACCTTTATCATACATTGTTGTAAGTCATTTATGTGGTTTAGGCATTACTGGCGAATGATTTTTAGCTTTAAAACCGTCATAAAAGTCAAGTCGTTGACGCTTTTACAAAAAACTATGTTTGAATGACAACATACAGGAAGCAATTAAGATTTGCTCAATCAGATATTTCATCTAATTACAGTAGCTCCCATTGGAACAACTTTGTCTTACTCATAAATGCGTTAGAATGTATCAATCGCAAGTCTGTGGAGTTTAAACTTATAATTTAATTGTACGTATAAATTCAGACTTACACTTGGGGTATATAATTAATTAAGTAAGAAAATTGTAAATGAGCAATTCAATAATTGAATTGAATTCTGCATTCCTCATGCATGACAATGATAGAAATATATCAAATTAAGACACACGTAAATGAAATGAATGGTACTAAATCTTGACAGTCCGGAATTACATTTCTATGAAAGTCTACGTGACGCAATGCTAAACGGAATAATCAAATTTATGAAAGGAAATAGTTACTCTTCTTTATGCTTCGATCAAACTAAAGTGATTGAACAAAGCACCCTGTATTCGATATACAGTTACTTGTTCGCTATGATATTATTATTCTGAATAAATCGACTTGAACAGCTGTAACCTATATCATTGTCATATTGATGTGTTTGTTTGACTGTTAACAGAATTTTATGTAAACTTCTCTTTTGTTCTCTGGGATGGAAACTGATGCTTCTGTCACCAATATCAGCTATCATGACTGTTGACAAATTATCAAATGCTGTGTGTAAATACCGGGTAATTCTTGTAAAGCATCCGCTGTCACCGAGGAAAGCCTATACAATAAAGGTGATGAAAGATTTATTTAATGAAAATCGATTTGGCACAGGGTTAGATTAGATATTCAAAAGAAACTAGTCTAGACTTAGTTAACTTATACTTGCCAAAACATCTCAACATTATTTATATACCTGAAACATTTGTCCGTCTAATCAGCTTTTTCGGCGAATAGGTTTGCAAGTATGAAAGAGTTAAATGATATATTTCTTGATTAATTTGAAAACAGAAAAATTTAGACAGAATGCTTTATTTAAGATTTCTAGTATAGATATCTACGTCATGTTTGTTAAATAAGACGAAGTTTGTATGATGTTCATGTAAATGGTTTCGTAAGGTTTACGTAAACTTATCCGTCGCCGCTTGTGTGCGTACATTGTATGTCCGTACATACCCGTAAATTTTAGGGAGCTATGGTTTGTGCTCAGATTTGCTTTAGTTCATTCTGTCACTGTGAGGTTGAGAAAAGTGTGTTCTTAGTTTAAAAATATCAAAGAAAGATCAAATGAATAACACCGCAACATCCGCATCGTGAGTACATCTGTTGACACTTAACGCAGTACCTTTAAGACTTCTGTCCAGACGTTATTCAAGACAAAGACAAGGTTTAAGATTTTCCTCCATAAACTCTCATAGTTTAAGGTTTAACAAAACAACGGCCAACTTTGCTGAACGGATGGGGCCGGGAAATAATTAAAATTCTGGTTTCTCCAACGATAGCCCATTTTAGTTTTGTGCCATATTATATACCTATAAATATTCTGTCAAAAATACAGCTTTCATTCAACCATCAAATATGGCCTGGCAGAAAAAATCCGTATTGTACATGTATGTACGTGCAATACACACAGTGCGGCACTATTTGTAAGAGTGCATTCAATTGGCCCTAAAATATACATGACGTTAATAACGTCGCTTTTGACTATGGGTCGTTACTATAATGTTTATACGATGACGTCAATAAAATAACGTCGCATCTACATTTGGTGAGTTTTCTTTATGAGCTAAAAATGTTATTTTGATTTAGTTTATTCGCGCAGACAAGTGTCTAAAGGTATATAATAAAAGAGTTATTAGTGTAGTAATGTGACCCAGAAGCCAGATTGGCTCTCGTCGAGGCATGCTGGATCACGTTACTGTGCTAATAGCCCTAATAGTTTCTATCATGAGCACGAAGTTCAGATCGAAATATCCGTCACCGAGGGTAACTGTTTTGGCGGGAACGAGGCTCTGCCGAGTTCCCGTAAAACAGTTACCCGAGGTGACGGATATTTCCATCTGAGGCAAGTGTCTCATGATGGAAACTTTCTTGCATACCGTCTTGCACTTTAAAGTAGATTTCAAATGCAAACTTACAAAAGATGAATTATTATGAAAACAAACGATTTCCCGTTGTGTTGGGAAATTGACGTCACAATGTTTATAACGTACGTCATAAGTATTCACGAGAGTCGTCTGGCATAGGAGGGTGCCAGACCGGTTTTTCCGGCATGGGCAAAATCACCGGAAATGCCGATCCGATAGCAAGAACATTTGCCGCTAAGAATATAAGCTTCCTCGTGAATAAATTCAGCATATTAATAATTTCTGTCATGAGCTCGAGGTTCAGATCGAAATATCCGTCACCGAGGGTAACTGTTTTGGCGGGAACGAGGCTCTGCCGAGTTCCCGTAAAACAGTTACCCGAGGTGACGGATATTTCCATCTGAGCCAAGTGTCTCATGATGGAAACTTTTTCTTGCATGTCGTCTTGCATTTTAAAGTACATGTAGATTTCTTAATGCAAACTTATCAAAATGATGAATTATCATGAAAAACAAACGATTTTCAGACGTTGTGTTTGGGAAATTGACGTCACAATGTTTATAACGTTACGTCATAATGATTCACGAGGTCGTCTGGCATAGGAGGGGTGCCAGACCGGTTTTTCCGGCATGGGCAAAATCACCGGAAATGCCGATCCGATATGCAAGAAATATTTCTCTTTTCTTGTTAATATGTTGATCACTTAATCATTAGTATATGTATATATATAGTTGTAGCATCCCATCAGACGACACACGTGTTTCCTGAAACACTCTTTTTATAATAATTATAAGACAAGGCGGTCTCTAATTCTTTTATCATTAAATTTCTCATAGGCTGACTATCGCACAGATTTTAGACATCTTAAATGATGATAAAATGTGACAAGTATTTTGGTGTAAGATGCCTACAATGGCAAAACACCGAACAATTACACCCAAATGACTTCTTAAGGCATTGTTTCTTCGGTAACGGATTGAATAAAATGTCTGTATGATATATTAACCATATTGTTTTACTTGCTAAGGGATTCCTCGGATTATTGAAAGTAGTTAGGTCAAATTGATCTCTGAACAATTTGTCTGTGTTGTTCAGACCAGACAGAATGTAAAAGTGCACTAGCTTAAAGACAATTTTAGAAATAACTTTACAGTCTAATAGTATGATTTTGATAAATTGGGAAAATTGTTCACAGAACAATGCTCCCCGAAGTGTGCGTTTTCGAATGAACAGCACACATAATGAGAACATAGAAAGGTAAAACTCATTTGCATGACATCTGTAATTGTTGACAAACTAAGTACAAGATAGTAAAGGGACGTTTGCTTCTTAAAATATGCTCTTCCTTTAAAAATCCCCTTTCATAGTCTTAGATATCTAATAATTTGTTCCTTGCATTATGAAGGGAAAAAATTTAAAATGAGGCAAGGTGGAGTCAATGTTATTAGACACTGCACTTCCAGTAAATATTTTTTATCACTATGTGCTATATCTATTTCGTGGTTTTGAATTATGTTTAAGGCATGCGTAATTTCTGACAATAAAGGTGGATAATTCAATATGGGATCATCTAGAGTTATGGTTAGTGGTCTCTTCATTCCCTCTTAATGTCCTCTGTTAATTTGTGAAATATCAACGTAGTCCCACCAATACAAAATTGTTGATTCTAACACTATCTGACACTGATAGAGGGCATTAAAGCTGCTCGCTCTCAGATTTTGGTAAAAAAAATAAAGTTCTTCAAACAAACTTTAAATAACATATTTTAGAACGAATAGTGAATAAAAATGTGCCAGTATAAATTCCTGTAAAGTATTCACATCTGTGTATTTGAAATTATACGCAAACAAATTTTTAAGCGTTACAAGCCCTTTTGAAAATTGAAAAATAACAATAAAGTGTAACGGTGCCGTTAAACCAAGTTGATATGTAGATGTTACTATTATTTTATGCTAACTAATGAAATACTGTGTTATATTAGTGAAATATAGAGTGATGATATGGATTTCATATCAGTAACAGTGTGGGTGATACAGGCCTGCTGGAACTACCTTTTTAGTAGTGCATATACATAATTTTGCTTTTTTTCAATAGTTAGCATAAAATAAAAAGAAGATTTGTTTGTTTTAAGTAAATATGGAATATATCTCAACTCAAAATGATACAATTTTCACATTTTAACTCGCGCTTCGCGCTCGTGAAAATATTACTTAATATATTTCATTTTCTAGAAATACAAATTTTTCACCAGAAAATGTGAGCGAGCAAAATTAAAAACGGAAAACAAATTGAATGATATTTGATTAATCTGTGTTGTCCGACCGGCTATTCTTTATATAAAGTTGAGTTTCCGTAAAGTAGGTTTGTATTTTCTGTATCCCTAAATGTTTCTATTCCGAAATGTTGGGCGAATATTTCCGATATTTCTACATATTTTATTTATTTGATTGGCGAAATTGGGACAGCGAAATAAATAATGTCCAACACTTCGTTTACAGTTTAGATTACATGTATTTCGCAAATTAGTGTTGAATAGATCAGCACTTGAGTTGCTACAGTTGTTTCCGATTCTTGCGTTATATACCGGTTCGTTTCGGTTATACAAAATATAGGAACAGTTGGAACTTTATAGTTCTCTCTAAGTTTTTGTTTGAACGCAGAATGTGTATCTACGTCACATATAGTTTCTTCAAGTTAATCTCATACGTAGTACGGTTATACAGATTTGGCATATATCTAGTAATCCATCATACAATACAAGTCTTAGACCAGTTGAGTAATGTCAGCCATTCTTCCGCTGTTCTTTTCAACTTAAAATCATGTACGAACCTTTCAAACATATCTGATTTATAGCTATCCATAATGGAAGTTCTGACAGCAAAGTCATTTGAGAGTGTAAATAGACTGAAGTAACGTAATCGACAATACAGTTAAAGGGATTTCATAACGGTATAAAGAAGTTTTATTGAAGAATACTAACAGGAATGACTTGCTGACATCATGTTTGCTGTAATAAATAAAACAATGTCATTAAATCATTCTATACGCAAATTCTAGCACAGTTTTTGTAACCATCATGTATTCTGGAAGTACAAAATTGTCTACAAATATTTTGTGTTCTAATGTCAAATGTTGAACGGTTATATTACGATTAAATTCATTCTCATAAAAAAGATGTCTACCAATTTGGAAAAAAGGCGAAAACAGACGTTTTCTTGTATTCATTCTTTATATTAAGACAACGAGTCATCAAAACTATGCATTTACTCTTTTCAAGCTGCAACTAATGTCCAATTGTTCAGAAGTTGATTCGGCGTCACCTGGTTGCAATAAACCAATGACTAACTTCACTTTTGTTCACATTAAATTTACGGGTATTGTTATGAGCATTTATATATTGTTCGTGAACTTTCATGTATAGAACATTCAGCAAGTATAATGATTTGTAAAATATAAGAGCATACAGAAGGGTGCTGTGATTTATTTACCTTCACTATACGCTAATTTTGGTTAGTATTTATACACAACTGTTTATTTGGTCACGCCGTTTGGAAAAATTCCAGCAAAAATCAGTGATGTAAAACCAAAATCTTGACTAAGTGTCCTCTTGCATTGCGCATGTTGCATTTAGTCTATTATAATTTAAATGTCATATCATATATAACCAATGTCTCCGACATAATTATTTATCTCCCTTTTCTGTCTCAAATGTCCAATTATGCCAGTAGATATTCAAGGTTGCAATACGTTTTTATCGAGAAAGTCAAGCATATACAAAAGAAGACCCGTTAAGTTTGCAGAAAATATTTAATACCTTGTTACATTATGCTTGTGAGCTTGTCCGGTATGTATTTTTTAAAATATTGATTTTTTACGATTCGGTGATTAAAAATCGTTCCTTGTTATTTTGTACATGTGAACATGAATTTACATTAAAGGGAGGGGGTTTAAACTTCATTTGACTGCGGGGAGCACGCATTAATGCGTTGGGTATATCGTATATTCAACTTGTGTGTTGTACGAATAATTGCTTTGCTTATTTACACACGTATTGGAGATAAGAGTTGTCAAAAGAAAATCAAAGCACATGTTTACAAACCGATACGCATCACACAAGATGCACTTTCAACAACTGTTGTGCAATATTGCAGAAACGTTGATTATTAGGAAACTGTCATTTCGAAGAATCGAGAATAATTGACATGTTGTCTTTAGATGCAACGTTACTGTATTTCAATAAATGAATGTTTATATTAAAGAAATTGAAATGTCATTTAAAGGCAGACGTATTTCTGTCAAAAATTCTTTCTCACAGACACAAACGTATTCAATGACCCTCTTCTCTTTTTTGGCACTGTATTTATAATGTAAACGGAATGGAGCATTTGAAGAACAGGTTGTATTGTGCAGAAAATGTTTCATTCATCAATATGATACCTGTATAACATTTATAAACGTAGTTTTAGTTGTTTACTTCAACTCTTAACAGGTTCCTGTCGGTAATGTTACACACGGGATCGTGTTTACAAACGTCGGATTGAGTAATTGACTTTATCTAAGGAAGCCAAGAAAACAGAAAAACAATATCAATGTGTATTTATTGCCGCTAGGTCTTTGACCTTCGGCAGTTCAATCGGCATTTACAGATGAAATAAAACCCAAAACCTTCTCTCAAGGGTATTCAAAACTCATACGTGTACCAATTACTTTAATATCTAAATGATGCAGGAATTTGTTCCTACAGTTCAAATATTTATTACTTGCAATGCAAATATTTGTTCAAAGGAAATCAAATACGAAATAAAGACGCATCTATAATAGTTGCAATTTAGCTATATGCTAAATAAATCACTCTTAAAATATCACTACAGTTTTAGATTCATAATCATATTTGCAGCATCCATTATTATATAGATTCAGTATAAAAGTGATATTTCTGTTAGTATATACAATATATAGTATGAATTATGATCTTATAGTACTTGTTAAGTGTCGTGTCATAAATCTAAAACCATCTGCATCAAATTGAATGTTCCCCGATATTCCGTACATCATCAGTAAATAAAGATTGGGTGTCACTTTTTCCTACTTTAAATTGTATGTAAATTACAGACTTGCATCATTCTGCACTTTCGGTAAAAACTTGAAAACTGTAACATATATTATATGAATCAAGTACATCTGTACATACATTATGTACAGCAAATATTTCCATCATATTCATGTTTACAATACATGAAACTATGTTCACAATATAAGTACACGTAACTTTGTTTACAAAATAACTATTCGTAACAATGTTTACAATACAACTAAACTAAACTATGTTTACAATACAGCTACATGTAACTATATTTACAAAACAACAATACGTAACTATGTTTACAATATAAACTACATGTAACTACGTTTACAATATAACTACACGTAACTTTGTTTACAAAAAACTATACGTAACAATGTTAACAATATAACTTTACAAAACTATGTTAACAATTTAACTATACGTTACAATGTTTACAATTAACTATACATAACAATGTTTACAATATAATTATACGTAACAATGTTTACAATATAATTATACGTAATAATGTTTACAATATATTTATATGTAACAAAGTTTACAATATAACTATACGTAACAATGTTTACAATATAATTATACGTAACAATATTTACAATATAATTAAACGTAGCAATGTTAACAATATAATTATACGTAATAATGTTTACAATATATTTATATTTAACAAAGTTTACAATATAACTATACGTAACAATATTTACAATATAGTTAATATACGTAACAATATTTACAATATAACTATACGTAACAATATTTACAATATAACTATACGTAACAATATTTACAATATAACTATACGTAACAATATTTACAATATAACTATACGTAACAATGTTTACAATATAACTATACGTAACAATATTTACAATATAACTATACGTAACAATGTTTACAATATAACTATACGTAACAATATTTACAATATAACTGTACGTAACAATGTTAACAATATAACTATACGTAACAATGTTAACAATATAACTATACGTAACAATGTTAACAATATAACTATACGTAACAATGTTAACAATATAATTGTACATAACAATATTTACAATATAACTATACGTAACAATGTTAACAATATAATTATACGTAACAATGTTAACAATATAATTGTACGTAACAATATTTACAATATAACTGTACGTAACAATGTTTACAATATAACTATACGTAACAATATTTACAATATAACTATACGTAACTATGTTAACAATATAACTATACATAACAATGTTAAGAATATAATTATACGTAACAATGTTAACAATATAATTGTACGTAACAATGTTTACAATATAACTATACGTAACAATGTTAACAATATAATTATACATAACAATGTTAACAATATAATTGTACGTAGCAATGTTTACAATATAACTATACATAACAATGTTAACAATATAATTATACGTAACAATGTTAACAATATAATTGTACGTAACAATATTTACAATATAACTGTACGTAACAATGTTTACAATATAACATGAACGTAACAATATTTACAATATAACATACGTAACTATGTTAACAATATAACTATACATAACAATGTTAAGAATATAATTATACGTAACAATGTTAACAATATAATTGTACGTAACAATGTTTACAATATAACTATACGTAGCAATGTTAACAATATAACTATACGTAACAATGTTAACAATATAATTATACGTAACAATGTTAACAATATAATTATCGTAACAATGTTAACAATATAATTGTACGTAACAATATTTACAATATAACTGTACGTAGCTATGTTAACAATATAACTATACGTAACAATGTTAACAATATAACTATACGTAACAATGTTAACAATATAATTATACGTAACAATGTTAACAATATAATTATACGTAACAATATTTACAATATAATTGTACGTAACAATGTTTTCAATATAACTATACGTAACAAAGTTTACAATATAACTATACGTTACAATGTTAACAATATAATTATACTTAGCAATGTTTACAATATAATTGTACGTAATAATAATTACAATATATTTATATGTAACAAAGTTTACAATATAACTATACGTAACAAAGTTTACAATATAACTATACGTAACAATGTTAACAGTATAATTATACGTAACAATATTTACATTATGATTGTACGTAACAATGTTTACAATATAGATAAATATACGTAACAATGTTTAAAATATAACTACATTGTATATGTAACAATGTTTACTTTCCGATAAAGACAAAAGCGCAGAACATGAAAAGAAAGTAGCTACATTGTATACAGTGTTTATTGAACACGAACACTTTTTATTGAACAGTGCTTAACTTACATTTTTCTGCAGCAGTCAGTGAAAATGAATAAGCATTTTATTAATAACTAATACGCAAAAAGTATTTGACTAAGTATACAAATAGTCGGCGATAACGTTGTCAATTTCAAACTCTAGTATCCATCGAGTGAAACACAAGAAGAGAGATGCATAGCAGTGTTGTGAATAATTTGACGTTATGACATCACAGTGGCGTTACAAATCAGCGTACTAATTGTGGGATGAAGTTAACAGAATAAAATGCAATACGATACAGCTAGCATTATACAGTTATTAGTTTTTGATGACCATGATTATAGATTGACACGGCCATTGCCAACCAAAGCCGTCTTGGGTCAATATAGTCTCGTGTTCATCGATGCGGCGTTTGTCAACCGGAGACGTGTTCACTTGTTCACCAAATCGCCTTGGTTTACCGGAGCCTAATCGGATCAATATAGTCTCGTTTAAACCGATTCGGCACCTTATCGAGTTAGTTTATTTACGTGTTAACCGAAATTAAAAATCAGTAACTGTTTTATGTATTGTTTCATTTATCATGATCAGATTTTAGTTTCGGGTGTCGCCTAACTAAAATAACTGTACTAAATATATTGTTGTTGTTACTTTCTTAGCTTGACTATTTCCTATTCATTTAACCGAATTCTGATGCAAAATTAAAACAAAAAATGGTTTTAGATCACCTAGGCCACTGGCTCAATGTGAGCTTTTAGGAACGATGAATGTCCGTCGTACGTCCGACCACAATTGCTTAAAATAACTCTTTCTCATCAACGACTTCATGGAATGTCAGCAAACTTTAAAACCACGAGTTCCAGAGCCTAGATATTTCGTGTGCGGCATTGTCTAGCAGGTTTTTACCACGTTTGTCCAAAGTATGTCCTTTGGGTCTAAATTAGCCCCGCCCTATGGGTTTTATTTTTTTAATGTATGTTTATGTATGTTAATATAAGGAACTTAAAAATCTTCTTTTCAAAACAGCAGGGTCCACATCTTGAATATGTTGTATGTAGCATTGCCTAGTAGGCCTCACCTAAGTTTGTTCAAACCATGCCCTTTGGTCAAACTCAAACACCCCTGTGTGACTCATGCTTTGCCTAGACTATATGACTTTTGTTTAGGAAAAACTGTAAAATAAATATTTCGTTGGAAAGGATTGATCTAATTTTTCAAAAATTATTTCGGTCAAAAACAGTTTGATATGTGCACAAACTTTGGTCGACATATTATTAGCAGTCATTGTTACATAGCAATGTATGAGTTCATATTTGGATGTTTGTGTAGTGTGTTGGACTTTGCGACCTTGGTATGAAAGGCAATGTTACTCAGATGAGTAGAGCTATCATGACCCTCTTGCACTTCAGCATAAACGCTGGGCTTCCTTAAGTAGCAGATGTTAGGCTGCATTTGAATGGCCGGTATTTTGGTAAACTGTATTTGATTGGCTCAAGTCAATGGTCACGTGCTTGTATTATTTTTATTATAATAAGCTTAAGATCAGAACCATTTCTATCACATTGAGGTTAACATGATATATGGTACATATTGACTGGCTTGTGATAAGACGAATGAGATTGGAGAAAAGATAAATATATGATAAAAAGTTATGCAATGAAAATTTGGTATACCGTATTACAATGCTATATGGTTACATACCATAAAAAAGATTTGCACAGTTATTGCTGTAATTCATATGCGTGTCGCATGTTAACATTGTGACAGTCTGAACACTGTACAGGCCTTGTGCAATGTTCAGATATATTACAGCCCTATGTACGTGACTATGTTCCACACCAACATATAATTCTCAAAGCATAACTATTACTAAGCTGTCTTTATTTTCGCAAATTTACACATTTACACGCCTCAAATCAATAACTATATAGTCGTTGCTTATTCGTCATCAACACGTCGTTTTCGCTTATTCGCTTATTCCTTCCCTATCCTAAATGAATAAGTGACCTGTTAAAAGAAGTTTTATTTGAGTTAAGCAAGTGTCTTGTTTCATATGTTTTTCTGCTTAAAAATACTCTTTAATTCAAATTTTTGGCAATACTGCCTTTTTCAAGAATTTTTTCTGCACTTTTTGAATAAACTACTTATAATTTACCAATATTGTAAAAGTGCAGACAAATTTTTTGACAAAGAGTTCCCTGAGGAATATTTGAATATTGTTTCATATGTATTTTGATTTATAAATATTGTTTATTAACTTCCATAGTCCATTATCTCATTTGATAAACACGAATTTTTGCACCATAATATCAGTGAATCACGATTTACTTACAGTCATAAAGTTCTTTTTGCAGACTGTAATAAAGTTGAAAAACTATTACATCATTTCGTAATAATTACGAGGATTCAACACACACGATAACAAGTTAGAAAAGATATTAGTCAGGTGGTTAAGTGCATTTTTTTCTACTTTATATTTTCAGGAAAATATGCAAAACAAATTCATCAGCTGTGTATTTTGGGTCCCTGGCAATTGTTGAAACCATTTACCTGCTCCTACACTTCATACAGGAGCTAGAATTCGCATGGGGTGTAAACACTTTCAGAAGAAAAGTCTCTTGTGAAATATTCAATTTCCTGTATATAACACCACAATATTTGGTACGTAGTATTTTAGGCAATTTCTGAGAATACCGTGTTTTATGTTAGTAATATTATATGGAAAATAGAACGGATATTGAGGCCGATGCCATATAATTTGTTCTCCATTATCTGGCTCTCATAAATAATTGTAATATGATGTTTATATTCACAGCAGCAGCAGCAGCAACAATAGAACCATTAACTTCTTCTAGAAACATATATTGTTTTACATAGATCTACTAGACTTTATCAATTCGACAAGAAAAAAAAACAGTTCCAAAACTCCTTTTCCGATAGAGTAATGACGTAATATGTCACATCATCGCCGTTTAAAATGTTTGCGATCATTACAAACTTTAAATATAGTCGTAAATATCACAATTATAGCAGTTAACCGTATAACTGTCAGTGAATCATCACAATAAAACATTGTATCTATGACTGAAGTAAACTTTTTACCGATTTTCCTCTTTTTTTTTCTAGGTTCCAATGCTGGTACTTGGTTTCACGACAGAGCGTTACATTGCAGTGTGCCATCCATTTGTGAAGGAAAAATACTGTACAGTGACGCGTGCAAAGATTGTTATTGTATGCATGTCGGCGCTTTCTGTTGCCATCGGGCTTGTGCAGATTTATATTTGGGCATGGGATGATCTCCTAGGATGTGTGTTCCGGTCAGACAATGAAACCTTCAACATTGCGTGGACATGGATCACAGAGATGTTATTGTTTGGCTTCATACCAGTCGCTTGTCTCGTCATCAACATCCTTGTTATTTTAGAAATCAGACGTCTGTCAATCCAGAGTGCGGCACAGGGTCAGAACTCCAGCAATGCAGCTTCAACTACAACTTTGTTATGTGTTTCATTTTATTTCATATTTACGCTACTGCCAGCAACAGTTGTTTATGCTATACAGACATCAATCCCGCAGGGCGACTTTACGTTGCCCCTCCACACATGGTCGAATGATCCAGTTTGGAGTGAATACTTTTCGTATTTGACTATTAAAAAGATCGTTGAGGAAATATGTTTGTCAAATTACGCAACCTACTTTATTATATATTACGCCACCGGTGCTTATTTTAGACGTGAATTTAGAAACTTGCTTGGTATTAAGAAGAGGAGGAAGTCGAAAGGAGTCAGCAGCCGAGGGATGCTTTCTGATTATAGCATCGTACAGTCAAATGGCAGAAATACGTCTTGTACGGAAACAATGATGGTTGATTCACCGAGTGACACGTGCTAATTTCAGTGATTTCTGATCGGACAGAATTAAGACTCACACTGAGATATTATGGCATCTAGAATTAAATTTTCTGTAATTTTGACATAGTTTTGAATAGCAAATTTTAAATTTTATTTGTACCGCATTTTGTTTAAACTTAGTCATCATGCTGTTGTTTCATATAATATTAGATATCATTTAAGTTATCATAGCTGTATATTTACATATCAAGATTCACATCTGAAAACATGTATATTAACACATTTTGATGTACAGTTTACGTATAATTATTATAGCATATATATTTATTAAATTATGCTCATCTGTACTTGCATGGCCATGAGCAGTTTGTAGATAAAAATCATAAATATTCGTCGTTTCAGTTTTCGTCTACACATGTTGTCGTATGACTGACCATCAGTAGAATATAAATTTGAGCTAGTGACGTCATAATAAGTCCAAGGTGTGTAGCAACATAAGCAGACGACAATTCAAAAAAAACAAAAATAATATCAAACAGGGAATGCCACGTACCAAAAACGCAGCCTCCCCAAAACGAGCCCCACCCTCTTTTTGTAAGAAAGTCATAAAGATGAACAATACACAGAAAGCCACATTGCTAGCAATATATTCTTGAAAAAAGGTAACATTGCCGAAATTTTTATTTTAAACGTTATTTCAATAGAAAAAAATCTGTAATAACGATTACATGTGCACTGACTGTCATGCAAACTGATGCAACACAGGGGGTAACAAAACAGCTCCAGACAAATGTCAATTCATGGTTTTATGGTTTTCTGGGAAATTCATCTAACTTGTATTTCAGACGAGCCCACACCACAAGGTTTCCTAAGCTTTCTTTGTAAAAGGTTCTAGTTTTTACACTTTCTAACAAGACTGTTTCATGATCAGAATAAGCTTATTTTTTCTTGTTGTATTCCATCCAAACGATCACTGGAAGTCTGAATTAAAGACTGGGCTAGGGTAATACATTTGTATTTAGAAAACTGATCATAATTTAATGAATATCTCCCTTCAGACACTATAGCATTATGGGGAAATCTGGGGTTTTTTTTCTCTACTAAAGTCATAGTAATACTGGGGCCAGTAAAAAGGGACAAAAGTGTGACTGGAACGTACTACAATGATGTGGTATTTAATTGCAAGACGATGCTCTAGCGCACCCCCTGAAATTGTAACAACATTTTTGAAATCAGAAAAAGTTTCTGTGCTACCACATCCTCCCTATTCCCCAGATCCGGCACCATGCGACTTCTACACAAATGTATCTCGTTCGAACATTGCAATATTTACTATCTGGTCGCAGATATCAGTTTCTGCAGGTTCTGCAGTCCACCAGTACTAAATCAGTCTACCGTGACGTTGTCAGAAATGACAACACTGACTTAAAGGTATGCATTTCTAGCCATGCGGAGTACTTTGAGGACATGCAATGCAGATTTGCACATTTAAGCCAGTTTTTAAGTTACAAAGCACAATACACAATACATTTTGAACACCCCTAGTATGACTGTCAAGGGAAAAAATTCTCTAACGATATGAATCAGCTAGAATGATGAAAAATGATAAGAAATAATACATGTTTTAAATTCTAACTCACGACCTCAATATCCTCAATCATATAACTGCAACATATTCTAGCTACGAAGCCACAAAGCGATATGAAAAGTCTAAATACAATGTATAATAGCTTTATTTAATAAGTTGTATATCATAACTGCACTTCCACTGCAAGGCAACAGTGTTTTCAATAGCTAACAGCAACCATTTATTTCTTGAAAATAGCTTTCCAAATGACCAAGATACGTGCATTATACAGCCATATGCAAAGAATATTTAAACCAATGATTTTATAACATAAACGAAAACGCTGAAATTCGAGACTGAAAGAAATATCGCTCAAGCGTTTGCATAAAGCGAAAAAATATATATTTTAAGACGCGCATTGTATATACGAAAACTTAACGTAGTTCCAAGAAGTTCCCACTCAAACTGCGAGGTAGATACGAACCTAAATGCACCACCAAGCACACATAGCTGATATCTATCCGGACAGACCTACAACATTTAAAACTATCCCCAAACAATAAAAAACATCTCTGTTTTCAAAGCTCCTATAGAAGAGATAGGTCGATTATTGGGTACGCTATAGTTATATACAGGTTTATTAAAAGACACCTGAAAGGCAATTTCAAAAAGCATTTGCACTTATATTAAATATAAATATTTGTTTAAGGTCAGGATCTCAATTGCTAACTGAGGGGCAGAGGACCAGCGCCTGAAATGTGCCTGGGATGTCTGAAAGCAAGCAATAACTTGGCAGAGTTTATTTATTTGCAATTTCGTAACAGCTGATGACAGCTTAGTAAACTGGTTTAAGCCACCGAGTATAGGTGACAACTGAAACAAATATTTAAATGCGATATATTGTAATGTTGGCTTAAAAAGACATACGTCAAATGTATGCTAAGTGTATCAATATGTTAAAAATGAGCATAATGTATGTACAATAATAACTAAAAATGCATTGTATAGTAGGAACAAATATCCAAAACTAACTTTTAGGGGTTGCCTCTTTTACTGCATTAATTTTGTTCTCGATGCTTCTTTTTCCATTATAAACTATCGTGAGTGCTAACATGCTATTGACATATCATAATTTTGTCGGTATAAATACCGATTTACTTTTGCAAAAAATCCGATGTCGCCGATGAATGCCTATTGAATATTGGCTAAATTTACTCTAGATTTTGGTCTTATGTCTGAGAACTAATTTGACCAAGTTAATTTATTTTTGCCCTTACATCTGAACATTATTACAACACGCGATATTCTATTATGTTTGATAAGATTCTTTGACGAAATTTGTTGAAAGCATGCAGAGGAAACATTGGAATTAGGTCAAGTTAGAATCTTGGTCATTTAAAGTCAAACCTAGATCACTAGGTCAAAGAAAACTCTTGTTCACACTCTAGAGGCCACGTTTATTAAACAGTCATCATGAAACTTCGTCAGAATGTTTGACTTTATCAGTTCGAAGTCAAATTTGAATCTTGGTCACCTGTGATCAAACACTAGGTCACACGGTCAACCAAAGAAAACAACATTTTAAACACTTTCGAGGCCTGGAATGTTTTTCATTTATAGGCCATGTTTAAATCTGGGCTACCTGGGCTTAAGTACTAGGCAGCGGTCAAATCAAAGCAAAACTTTGATTACACTCCAGAGAGAACAAGTTTAATATCTGTTCTTGATGAAATTGGTCAGAATTTTTGTCCTAATGATTTCTAGGTCAAGTTTGAAACTGGGTCATTTGTGGTCATAAATTAGGACGCTAGGTCAAATCAAATTACAAACTTGATAACACTATGGAGGCCATACCAAGTGGCATGAAGGTTTGTCAGAGTGTTTGTCTTGATGAGTTCTAGGTCAAGATTGAATGTCGATCACCTTGGATTAAAGACAGGGCCACCAGGTCAAATTCAAGGAAAATGTTCTTAGTATACTAGTAGCTACATGTAAATAACCAGTCATCATGTATATTGGTCAAGGTCAAATAACCAGTCATCATGTATATTGGTCAAGGTCAAACATAAGGTTTGTGTTTATGATAACAAGTTTAAGGTTGAATGGTGGTCACATTAGGTCATAAGTAGGTCGTGTACTAAGGTGAGCGTAAAGGGGCCATCTTGCCCCTCTTGTAAACAAAACTACACAGTCAGGTAATTTTATAATTTAATAGGTGAATTGTGTTTGATGACATTTAGCGTGCGTATTTACATGTATAACTTATTTTCAGAAATATCAGCAACGCACCATACTCTTAAAATTTGACATGACGTGAACGTCAACTTGAAGGTCGTTTAAGATATTATACTTTTTATTATCTTCCACCGAAGACAAAAAGATAAACGATGTTATTATCTCTATTGTGCGTCTGTGATACACTTGACATTTCCACAGATGTTTTTCAGTAATGTAACATTGTAAACAACAGGCAGTACAACAGAAATCGATCATCGATCATTTGAATTTCTCTAAACTCGTGCACCAGTCTTTAATTCATTTCCTGTCAAGGATAGTTCTTTTGTATCGCCGACTATAATGACATCAATATTGAATATAGCACGTTTACTGTTAAGTAGCCTTCAGATAGAATGGTGTACACAGACCGACATTTTACGTCGATAAACTACACGATTCGCCCGGATGTATTCATTCCCGAACGGAGACTAGTTTGCGTTGTGTCCCATTCACACAGGAATCACCTTTGGTGAAGTTGACATAAGGTTAATTAAAATCCAACCCCACATTACCATAGCCAAGACGGATATATTGTTCTGAATGGCAAGGACAGTTTATTTATAATAATAAAACGTGTTCATATTCACCATTAAGTTATTATTATTATTATTATTATTATTATTATGTAAGTGAAAGTGTAATTGTGATGTAAACGGGACTAGAGTTAAGACTTCATTTCTAGTCAAGACTTTATTTCTTTATTTAATTTTCATATTTTGCTTTTTTCATTGTATATATTCATTCTTGTAATTAAATTTGTAAATTTTGTATCGAGTTTTGAGTCTTTGATTGCTCTATTGTGTTTGTATGTACACTAATTTATTTATTTTCGATTGCGAAACAAGTTCTTACAACTTAGATTAATCGCTCTCGAGACTCATTCCAGATGGAATCAACCTCGAAGAGAGAGAGGCACTGTGGAATTATTTGTGTCTTGCCTAAGGACGCTACCACATGGCGATGGTAGGTATTGTGTTTGCCTTGACCATCCATCGTTACATGTACAATATAAGTTGGGTTTTTTTTCTGAAAGTATACAATATTCATTTCTTTAAAGGGACTATCCCTGCATCTAATAGATTATTTCCCCGAAACATAAATGATGTATTCAATGAACGCAAAATGATACTTTAATACATTTTTAAAAAACAACATATATCGAAAAATGCCCCATTTTGGCACATATTATCACAATATAGGCCTTCTGTAATAAATTGCATCCACCCTTTTATTGTACAACAACAACTTTACATAGAGTATTGGACGGTTTATGGTACCGCAAAATATATCTAAATGCTGATTTTACTATGGAAGCCTTGGAGGGCCACTTTTGAGTTTCGACTTACGGGTGTTTTTGACTTTTAAGTTATGACTTTCAACTTTTGACTTTTGACTTATGACTGCTACTTTCAGACACTTTAAAGGAATGGTACTGCATAAAAAGCATAATGATCGCTGTGACAATAAAACTGGGATTCGAACCTGTATTAAGGTTTTAAAATGATGTTTGTGCTGCACTTAAACTTTTTGCTGTAAATAAATGAACTAAGCTTTGTCTTTGTCATTTATTTTAGTAT
This sequence comes from Saxidomus purpurata, assembly GCA_022818135.1. NCBI lineage: Eukaryota > Metazoa > Mollusca > Bivalvia > Venerida > Veneridae > Saxidomus > Saxidomus purpurata. The sequence goes on from JAFMSR010000018.1 coordinate 33,557,589, forward strand.
CAATGAGCCGTGACGGCGCGTCAAGGCGACCTTGGAGCCTCCGCGTGAGCGGCGACCAACTCTGTCTCGGGAGGCCTTGTGGGTCCCTTTCTTCAAAATAAGTAATAAAAAATAAAAAATAAAATAATAATAATAATAATAAACTCTTATTTAAAGCTAGCTCATTAAGCATAATGACATAAAGCAACAATTCTTATCTACCATGAGACCTTCTTTTAACAATGAAATATACAATTGAGAATTTTCTATAAAGGGGGGGTGGGGGGCTTGGGGACCCCCAGGCGTCAAAGCCAACTATGAAGGAACTGTAAAAAAAAATTGATTTTTTTTTGTTGCCAGGTAACATTTTTAAAAAATACTTTTATGTTTTTATGTATCCTATATGTTAATATCACAAAGGTAAACCGAAGGAAATTAAAGTGCTGTAATATGTATAAGTATATTGTTATATTGTTGGGTCCCAGTAGGGTTCCTAGTATTACCTGAACCTGCCGCTGGAGTCCTCAGTGAGGACCGTGTATAGGGTTAGGGTAGGTTAGGTTCTTTTTCATAAGTGATAAGTAATAAGTCAAAAGTGATAAGTAATAAGTCAAAACTCAAAAGTAATAAGTCAAAAGTCAAAAGTAATAAGTCATAAATCATAAGTAATAAGTCAAAAGTCAAAACAAAAAGCGTGTTAAAACACGTTTTATTTTGTTACTATTGACACAAAGATGTAACTTTTATATATATATAATTGATTTTATTAAAATCTTTTAAATAGAAATTGTATTTATTGAGTGTTGACGTGTTTATATTGTTTTAATAAAAAAGCCAAAGAGGCAATACAGTAGTTCTAGTCATAAGTCAAAAGTACGGGTACAAAAAGTCATAAGTCAAAAGTAAAAAAACACCCGCAAGTCGAAACTCAAAAGTGGCCCTCCAAGGCTTCCATATTTTACCGATACTGACTGGAATGTATAGCTTAAGCTTTCAATTAAAACTTAAATTCGTTTTTTTGTTGCCCTACCCCCACTTAAGAAATACAGACCATATTAAAAAGTATCCTAAAAGTTAAAATAGGTATGTTTGCCATATTTATTTCTTTTTTTTTTTTTGGGTTCCAAAATATTATAAGCAATGTAGAATTACAAAACATGTAATATAATTCTACAAGCTTAACATGTGTAACAAAATTTTTGCAATAATGCCAAAAACTAGTATAAACAATTTGCCTAATTTTGTCACGAGACATATCACACATGTACATATACACGACTGAGATTCGGAGCAGGGCCATCACTATTGATTATAAAACTTTTGCTAGTAATAAATGAATTGAAATATAAGAAAAAATGAAAATGTTTTACCGTCTATTTTTTTAGATATTCAACTTTTAAAAATGAGCACGGTCAATTTTTATATTTTCAAGTAACTGTCAAGCTTGATAAAATCAAGGAAAATGAAGATACAGTTTTCAAATCTTGTAGATTGGCATAATTTTTCATGTTTTTCAATTTTATAACTAAATAAGAAAAAATAACAAAACAAAAAATTGGCTCCTTTGGGGATTTGAACTCAGGACCTCTTGATCTCAAAGCAGACGCTCTAACCACTGTACCACAGTACAAAATAGGTACAGCTATAAAATCCAAAGTATTTCAAATGGTCATTAAATTACACATCCACTACCAAACAATGACACGGTCTCTACCAAATCAGTCGATGTTACCACATTCTCTCGTGTACTGTGCGCAGTGTTATCCTTGTTTAATGTGTCCTTAACCAAATCCATCTGTTTGTAATTTAACCAATTCGATCTGCGATCTGAAAATTCACGAATAATAGAAGGTTACTTGAGATTGCAATTCTGAAAGCAGTTAATAATAAGCAGTATTTTCAATCAAACAACAAAGTACGAGCAACTAACACAGCAGGTCAAAACTGTGGGATATAGTGTTGAAATGCCTCGCATGCTTCTACCACTGAAGGTTCGTCAATAGGTTTTCCGGTTGTGATACAAATGAACTACAAAGTGGTAGTAATATATTTTAAAAATCAGCACTTATTAGGTGCTCTGTTAAAAATAAAGAAATGAATGCTCACTGATACATTTGTGTATAAATCCTCCAGAATATTGACATAAATAAATGTATATGAATATGAAACATTGCACTTGGAAAGCAACCAAGACATCTATTTACAAACGTACTAGAAGCCTTTCCAGAAATCAGAGCACCAACGGCTTTAAATTAAGCATGAATCAAACAAACGCTACCTTTTCTTTTCTTACAAGTCTATTAAATGTAAATTCTTATCTCATTTTTGCAAGCGTGTACTCTTCAGATGGATTCAGATGATGTCGCTTGGTTGCGTAAGATTATATTTATTAAAGTTATTTTATTATCATTTTGTCTACGTTTACATTCAAATTTGGCAATTTGTTTTGAAACACATTTCAGTTGTAAGTTTAAGCAGTAATGAATCATATGTGATAGCATAGTGAATGTTGCTACAATTTGTTTACCTTAACGGTTTATCAGTCGTATATTTAAGCCGACGTAGCTTTCCCACTGTTGGTTGTCTAATCCAATATCTGGAGTTTATGGTTTGTGCGCATTTTGCATTATCCTATTCAAATGTCATATTATATAGCCAATTTCTTTGGCAGTCGAGAAAATGGAAACCGATTTCTATCTCATTAATTCAATTATTTCATTGCTTCGATCCAACACGATTCAGTTATAATGCCATGTCATTTAATGCCGTTCCCTTTATCATATTTGGTTTCAAATGTTTACTTTTATGACCGTTAACTGAATTGATCATGTTAAAATATCATCACTTTCGTGAGTGTGATATTTAAATACCGGGTCGATTTGGTGTCTTAATATCGGCAAGAATATCGCTTTGACGTTGGCTTAAAGCTATTATTATACGCATGCGTTTTATCTTATAGAATGACAGCGGTTCAGTTTGGTTCAATGTCCGTTTTTCTCATATTACGTTCTGACCTGACAGAGAGTGGCTTCCTCTTATAGCTGCTCGCTCTCAGATTTTGGTAAAAAAGCAAAGTTCTTCAAACTGTATGTAAATAGCGTATTTTAGAACATTTAGTCATATAAAAAGGCTACTGTATAAATTCCTGCCACGTATATCTCTAAATTTTAAAAAAATACTCTACCAAATTCAAAAGCGTTGCAAAACGCTTTGGACATATAGTGTAGCGCTGCCGTGTAACCGACATAGTCAAGCGATTTCTGCAAATTACTACCTAGAATTTTGCTTATAATTGGATTCTAGCCTTTAGTTCTATGTTTATTCATAATTATGTCAATTTTTAAACAAAACATTTTTTCAGCGGTAACTGAGAGCGAGCAGCTTTAAATGTCAAAAAAACAAAAATAATATCAAACAGGGAATGCCACGTACCAAAAACGCAGCCTCCCCAAAACGAGCCCCACAGCACCCAGAAGTGCACACCACACACATACACACACGCACACACACACACACACACACACACACACACACACCACTCATGTACACATACACACATACACTACCAACACACACTAGCGTACAAAGCAAACACACGAGGACAAAACGAACAATTAAAGGAACACAGTGGGGCACCGCCTTGGAACGGTCAGTGGCAAAAACACCACTGGGGAGCTTAAACCGGTTTATGGTGCGCACCCAACCTCACTCTTACCCCCACCATGTTCCAAAGTCACAGGACAGTGTAAATAAAAGTAATCCCTGCTAGGTGAATCTCTAACACACGCAATGGAAACAAAAGGCATGGTATGTAAAACACAAAAATGCTCGTGTATAAATATATAAAAATATATAAATATATAATTTAAAAAAGCCTCGCCTCTCGATTCGTTCTAAATCTGCTACGCTGACAACACAGATATTTTACGTGCCTAGAGACAGATACCAAATCCTATTTACAATCTGAGGGCATACTTCCTTGATTGTAGATTCTGTCTAATGTTTAGTCCGCTGTTTTGCAAAATCGACTCGGTATAAAAATGTCCGGACTTGGTATTAAAATCACAACCGCGTTTTAAACAATAATGTACAATGTTGTTAATAAATGATTTAATGTTGAAAGAAGTATCAAGTTTTCATTAGAAACTTAAATTTTTCATTTCAATTGGATTATACATCAATTTACTCGACCTTTTCCCATCCAGGACGAAATATCTATGTATATTTGGTTTAATATAATAGAAAATAAATAACAATTTAAAAAGTAGCTTTCCAAAATAATTCTATACCATGATGTAGCAAGGTTTTGGGGAGGCTGCGTTTTTGGTACGTGGCATTCCCTGTTTGATATTATTTTTGTTTTTGTGTTACTTCAACAATACTCTGCCATCCGTATAATGTACATGTATGTTTAGTTTAGGCGACTCAAAATCCAAACATGCTAGAATAATTTTTTCTCCATTTTCGCACTGAGCTTCTGTTTATATAAACGTCCATGCATAGGTACAAATGTACTCAAAACATTTTCGCTCCTGCCTGGGCGATGTATACACTTCATAATCGGACTAAATCCGCTAAGCTCTAATTTCCTAATAGAATGGCAACGTTTGGAAAGGGCATGCGACAGGCTTAATTCACAGTCTATTTTATGTTCGTGTATCGCATTAGAACATCACATTCCGAGAAGTAAGACTGTCAAAACAAAGATCGTGAATTTAATGGGGTAGATACAGAATCTCACATGTTAGGTACTTCTACATCAGGGCGATAGTTTATAGGTCAGAATCAGATAATGAAATCAAAACAGACAGTAGGGACATGATAGCCCTATATCGCTCACCTGCGACTTATGACAATATGTGACCAAACCTCAACCCTAAACTATATATCATAAACACTATCATTCGGTTTGACCTTGACAAGGCAAACATTTTCACTAATTTACATGATGATTGGAATGTAAATATCACCTGTATGGCATACATAAGGTTTTTACTGGGTGACCTAGTATTTTACCTCATATTACCCATATTCATACTCGACCTAAAATTCATCAATAACACTGACAAAGTTTCATGAAGGTCCTATGCAAAATGCAACCTCTATAGCATACACACGATTTTTCTATGATTTGATCCCATGACCTAGTTTTGACCATAGATGACCCATGTTCAAACTTGAACGAGATTGCATCAAGGCAATCATACTGACAAAGTTTCATGAAAATACAATGAAAAAAGCAACCTCTATTATGATTTGACCGAGTGACCTAGTCTTTGCCCAATATGACCAATGTTCGAACTCGACCTAGATCTTATTTAGGCAATCATACTGACCAAGTTTCATGAAGATCTAGTTAAAATGAAACCTCTATTGCATACACAAGGTTTTTCTATGATTTGACCCTGTGACCTAGTTTTTGACCCCAGAAGACCAATATTCAGACTCGACCTAGCTTTTATTAAGGTAATCATACTGACTAATTCTCATGAAGTTCCAATGCAATCTATATTACATACACAATGTTAAGTGTGGACAGACAGACGACAGACGAAGGGCATTAGGCGATCACAATTTCTTGCATATCGGATTGGCATTTCCGGTGATGTTACCCATGCCGGAAAAACCGGTCTGGCACCCCTCCAATGCCAGACGACACTCGTTAATTACTAGTGACGTAATGTTAGAAACATTGTGACGTCACCTTCCTAAACACAACGTCTGAATATAGTTTGTTTTATATGGTAATGCATCATTGTGATAAGTTTGCATTTAGAAATATATTTAAAGTGCAAGACGGTATGCAAGAAAAAGTTCCTGTCAAGAGACATTTGGTTTAGATGGAAATATCCGTCACCTCGGGTAACTATTTAGATATCAGGTGAGCTAAAAAAGCACGTTAATCAAAATTTCTAAAACAAACAAACAACAGAGATGAACGCCGACGTTTTGGATTGTGGCGTCGTAGTTAAACTTCTGGTATTGTTTTATACGTTCTAAGATACAGAAACTGTTCCGCATTTGATTCTAGAAAATATTATTTAATAATTATTGTAAGCACGTTCATTTATTTCAACAACCCGTTAGTTATTTGACCTTCAAACGTTCAATCAGCATTTACAGATGCAATAACCAAAGAATTTCTCTCAAGTGTATGCAAAACGCATACTAATTACTTTAATATCTAAATTATGTAGGAATATGTTGCTGCAGTTCAAATATTTATTGCTTGCCATCCAAATATTTATTCAGAGAAAATCAAATACTAAATACATGTAAAGAAAGAACGAGTAACAGTTGTTATTTGAATAAGTTTGTTCTTCTGCTTAGTTTTTGTCCTTATTTCCAATACGGAAACTCTTGACATTAGACCAAAAAAACAAAAATAATATCAAACAGGGAATGCCACGTACCAAAAACGCAGCCTCCCCAAAACGAGCCCCACAGCACCCAGAAGTGCATAATGTTTACATTGATCTATATCTTAATGCTGATAGTGCGGAAACCCCGATTTTACATTTAAAGGGACATACTATGTAACTGATGTCAAACTAAATAACCTCCAAAACATAAACAAAAGAATCTTTTGAATTATTATAAATCATTCAATAATCTATGTAGAGTTGTTGTTGTACAATTAATGGGTGGATGCGATTTATTACAGAAAGCCTCTAAATTGATTAATTGTGGTGAAATGAGGCATTTTTCTTCATTGGTTCTTCTTTGAAATTGTATTTATTGATCATATTACGTTCATTGAACACATAATCTATGTTTCGAAAATATTATCGTCTAGTTGTAGGGAGTGCCCCTTTAAAATATGCTATGCTGCAGTACCATAAACCATTCAATAATCTATGTAGAGTAGTTGTTGTACAATAAATGGGTGGATGCGATTTGTGACAAAAGGCCTCTATATTGATTGTGTTCAAATAAGGCATTTTTCGTCATTGGTTCTTTGAAATTGTATTTATTGATCATTTTACGTTCAATGAACACACAATCTATGTTTCGAGAATAATCTGCCAGATGCAGGGAGTGACTCTTTAAAATGGTAATAATACACAGATTCAGTGCATCAACTATATATGTCAAATCTTTGTTAAAGACCACCTGAATAGGGAAAGCTGCTATGGCTGCAATTACAATCGGTTTTCCGTTATTTCTACGGAAAAGGCCGAGTGACGTTCCGATTGGCTGCAAGTATACTATTTGTTACCATTGCTCTTGTATGCAAGTGTATTATTCGTATCCAAAATAAAGTGTAGATATGATATGAATCTTTATTTTTTTTTTAAAAACTGGAAAAAACATACGTCCCTTGTTATATAGTACCATCAAAAAAGTTTGATCGCTAGTCACTAACTAAGTTTATTCCGATGATTAAAATCATGAAGCCATGTATTGTGATTAGCAATTACTAGTACTAACAAATATTTTAACAAGTGCACGAGAAATCCATGACAATCAACACAGTGTCCAAACAGCAATTACAGCAATACGTCACTACGTCATAAACTACTGTAGCAAATCTATATTTGAGTATTGGTGTGTGCATCAAATAAATATCTATAGCTAATTATCCGTATGTGGCTTTAAATCCCCATGATCACTTTGAAATTGTTTGGCTTTAAATAAGCTTGAAGCTTTCTACTCGATCCTAAATGTGATTTATAAATGTGACATATTGTACATGCAATGTATTGAATAAAATATTGTTTCAACCAAATTGTTTGGCTAAAATAATATATTTACTGGGAGATTAATGATAGAATGATGTTCCGTCTTCTCTTAGACAATGATGACGTATGCCTTGCTTAGACAATGATGACGTATGCCTTGCTTAGACAATGACGACGTATGCCTTGCTTTCGTATTCATATTGTCTACTCCAACAGAGCTGTCAGAATAAAGAGTTTCTCGGCAAATTTATGATCGTTTTTCTATTAATTTGTAAACGGGGTGATTTTTCACTTGCACAGAGCATTTCAATGTTTTTTTTCTTCAATTGCATGACATTGCTTGCCAAAATTACATTGCATGAAGCTAACAGAATTATCCTAGAGGATCTTAATTTTAAAAACTCCATTGTGTGCATTTCGTTCATGTTAATATGGACATGAATTCATGGAAGACAACAATATGATGCTCTAACAGTTGATTAACATACACGGTGTGAATTTTAACACTCCGTGCGACTTTTTTTTTTTTTTTTTTTTTTTTTTTTTTTTTTTTTTTTTTTTTTTTTTTTGTTGTTTTTTTTTTTTTTTTTTTTTTTTTTTTTTTTTTTTTTTTTTTTTTTTTTTTTTTTTTTTTTTTTTTTTTGTTTTTTTTTTTTGTTTTTTTTTTTTTTTTTTTTTTTTTTTTTGGTTTTGTTTGTGTGTGTGTGGTGGTGGGGGGGGTGTTTTTTTGGGTGGGGGGGGGGTTTTTTTTGGGGGGGGGGTTTTTTTTTTGGGGGTTTTTTTTTTTTTTTTTTTTTTTTTTTTTTGTTGTTTTGATGGATATTCAAACTCTTGGATATGACCTCTACTTTTCCAAAATATATTCCCAATTCAAGTATTAATATCGTTTATTTTAAATATATCACATTGTCAGCATATATGAATAAAAATTCTGGATGATATAGAACTATTGGAAGCAGGAATATCTATGCACAAAACATAAAATGGGAAGATAGAGTGAATCTCGACTTATTAAAAACACCAAAGGATAACTACGTTCTACTCGTAAGATTGAAAAAGAAGTCATTCTATTTAAGTTTCGCATAGGAAACAACAATCTCATTAATATTAAATGTGCATAAAACATTGAAACTGTCCTCATAAACGTTCTTTCATACCAAACAAAATACTTAATTCAGCTATGTATGAATGTCTGATCAATAGGGGAAAAGTGTGCAACAAAACTCAACCACCCTAGAAAAGAAACAAGAATCTGTAAAATACTCCTGTTTTCAGTGCTACGATAGACCGTGAACGCGGTGGAAAAGGGAGACTACATTAGTTCAATGTCCCATTAGAATATTAGAAATCTATTAATATCAGTGTTATAACCGTCATAAAATCATTTTGCTTATTAAATCATAAAATTATTTGCAAGTCATACAGGGTTTGTGTAAACTATATTCAATTTGGAACAATCAACGTACACGTATTTTGAATAACCGTATGTCATGACGATAGTGCAGAAAAACAAAAACAACCTTATCTATCTTGGAAGTTATATATTTAGGACAGGAAGATATGCAGTACCGATTCCAGATCTTTGGCGTGTGTAGAAGTCGCTCTTTTAAAGCTGCTCGCACTCAGTTGCCGTTGAAAAAATTAATTTTTTAACGATGATATAATACGTAAAATGTAAAACCAATGGCTAGCATCAACAATATATGTAAAATCTAGGTAGAATTTGCAAAATCCCATTGAAATGTTGGTGAACTTGGTTTTACGGCACCGCATCACTATATGTTTATATTAAAATTTCAAAAGTGTTTGTAACGCTTTATAATTTGGTAGTGTATCATTTCAAATTTACAGATATACTTCACACAAATTTATACTGGAACCTTTTCATTTGACTATAAGTTCTAAAATATGTTATTTTCAGAGATTTGAATGAACTTTATATTTTCATAAAAATCTGAGAGCGAGCAGCTTTCACAGATACAATTTGCGTATGCTGTAAAGGCTTCCTACGCAAAAGGTCCTAGCGAAATATTCATTTTCCTTCATGTAACAGGGCAATATTTGGTATGTTTTATCTTTCAAAAAATATAATTCGAACGAAATATGTGTTGACGATATCAATATATTGAATAGAAATGTGTTAACGAGGTAGGTGCCATAATCTTTGTTCCCGATCATCTAGCGCTCATAAATCATTGAAACATGATGTTTATCTTCGCAGCAACAGTGACAACTACACCATTTGTTTTTCCTGATAATATTCTTTCACACAATCTCTTTCGATCCAACTTGTACAAGAAACAACACTAAGAGAACAGTTTCGAAACAAAAAAAGTTATCTAAAATGCATGATTACTACATGTACTATCTTTCCTTTCGTTGTACAAAATAAGAGTTTTTTTTCAAGTCACATTTTAAACAACGAGAAAGGATTAATTTCAAAACTGAAAATTGCAAACTGAGATCATTCAACTTTAAACTCAAATCATCTGGTTAAAATTTCACAAGACTTATGCTTTAACCAACACTAATCACGCAATACTTATTTCTTTAAAAGGAAGAAGTTGGTATTTCTGTTACTAATGGAATTCCGTAGTTTTATTGCATGTATATTTTGATACGCTTCACGGGTCTCTTCAAATGAATACACGGTTTTAAATATACATCAAGTCATATTCAGTCGTACTACTGGTCATTTTCCTACTCCTACAAGTCGTCTGCTGTAGAGTGTAAAGGCTGAATTACATATGCACGATAGATGAAACTTACTATTTGTCACCAAACCAAACGTCTGTGCTGTAATGGAAGTGGCAAAAGAGGACCCTTGACTGTCAGTGAAAGGTGGGGCAGTGCATGCTGAAAACAATCAATCATTGACTGCCTTCCTTCTGCAATAATGTGTTTGAACTTCAGGGCAATTTACAGTCCTAGCCGTTGGTAAATTTATCGGTCTATTATAAATTTAAATGGTCTATTTCAATATGACCGACAATTCAACGTATAAAGATGCATACAGAGTGTTTATCATTTCCTCTCATGTAACTGTCTTGCATTATCCCTAAAACCATTAATGCGACTTTAATTTTATTAAATATTCAAGGCTGTTTAAAACCTCTCGCGAGGGTTTATTAAGACTGAGTTATTGGCTTGAAGGATTCTTAAACTTTATGAATCTCTACAAAAGAACGACTTCCAAACTTTAAACAATTAGTCAATATTTACAAGGGCAGCACTGCTACCTGTCTTTTAAAGGGGTACAGAGGTTTAATACTTTTTCTAGATCTTGCCATCATGTCAGGTATACGTACATGTTATTAAAGCTGCTCACTCTCAGGCTTTGGTAAAAAAAATAAAGTTCTTCAAATTGTATGTAAATAAAGTATTCTTGATCATAATAGTCATATAAAAAGGCTCCAGTATAAATTTCTGTCACTTATATCTCTAAATTTAAAAAAAGACGCTACAAAATTCAAAAGCGTTGCAAACGCTTATGAATTTTCAATATAAACATATAGTGTAGCAGTGCCGTGTAACTAACATTTTCAATTGATTTCTGCAAATTCCTACCTAGATTTTTGCTTATATTTTGATTCTAGCCTTTAGATTTTTATTTATGTATAATTATGTCAATATTTATAAAATATATTTTTTTCAACGGTAACTGAGAGCGAGCAGCTTTAACCTGATGAAATGCTTTTGGTAGTTATTTTTATTTCATTAGGTAAATATCCAAGTTAATACACCCATACGTATAATAAGATTTACTGTTGCTTCATCCTTCCCGTCAGTTTTATACTGTTTTTTTTTCTAATCGTACCTCGCCACGAGAGTCTTTTTGAGTTCCTTCTTCCTTCCGCTCAATTTATGAAGTGTTGTATAATGATGATTGTCCGTCGTCCGTCAACATTTTGATTCAAATGACATCTCCTCTGAAACCTCTAGGCCAATGTTGATAAAACTATGCAGGAATGTTCCTTGCATGAAGCTCTACCAAAATTGTTCAAAGAATTCCATTCCATGCAGAACTCTGGTTGCTATGGCAACAAATAGGAAAAACTTTAAAAATCTTCTTCTCTGAAACCACAAGGCCTAGAGCTTAGATATTTGGCATGTAGCATTGTCTAGTGGACCTCTACCAAGATTTTTCAAATTATGACCCCCGGGTCAAAATTGACCCCGCGCGGGTGGGCCCTTAGTTTTTGCATAGGAATATATAGGGAAAACTTTAAAAATCTTCTTCTCTGAAACCACAAGGCCTAGAGCTTAGATATTTGGCATGTAGCATTGTCTAGTAGACCTCTACTAAGATTGTTCAAATTATGACCCCCGGGTCAAAATTGACCCCGCACCGGGGGTCACTTAGTTTTGCATAGGAATATATAGGAAAAACTTAAAAAATCTTCTTCTCTGAAACCACAAGGCCTAGAGCTTAGATATTTGGCATGTAGCATTGGCTAGTGGACCTCTACCAATATTGTTCAAATTATTAGCCCCGGGTCAAAATTGACCCCGCCCCGGGGGTCACTTTGTTTTGCATAGGAATATATAGGAAAAACTTAAAAAATCTTCTTCTCTGAAACCACAAGGCCTAGAGCTTAGATATTTGGCATGTAGCATTGGCTAGTGGACCTCTACCAATATTGTTCAAATTATGACCCCCGGGTCAAAATTGACCCCGCACCGGGGGTCACTTAGTTTTGCATAGGAATATATAGTAAAAACTTCAAAAATCTTCTTCTCTGAAACCACAAGGCCTAGAGCTTAGATATTTGGCATGTAGCATTGGCTAGTAGACCTCTTTAAAGTTTGTTCAAATTATGCCCCTGGGGTCAAAATTGACCTTGCCCGGGGGGATCATTTGTTTTACAAAGGCGTATATAGGAAAACGTATTTGGTATACCCGGGTCAAAATTGACCCTGCACCGGGGTCACTTAGTTTTGCATAGGAATATATAGTAAAAACTTTAAAAATCTTCTCTGAAACCACAAGGCCTAGAGCTTAGATATTTGGCATGTAGCATTGCCTAGTAGACCTCTTTAAAGTTTGTTCAAATTATGCCCCTGGGGTCAAAATTGACCTTGCCCGGGGGGATCATTTGTTTTACAAAGGCGTATATAGGAACAAAAAAACAAAAATAATATCAAACAGGGAATGCCACATACCAAAAACTTATTTGGTATATAACATTATCTAGTGATCTTCCACCAGGCAAGTGGACTTGTACCAAGGTGAGCGATATAGGGCCTCTTGTATTTATTTATTATAATTGGCCTTTTGAAATTCTGCACGAGATATTACCATTTTTGGTAATATTCTTGTTTAGCGGTTCATATATAAACAGTGAAATTGATTTTCTTCACTTCGAGGTCATCTGCCAGCATTGAAACGAAACTTTTTAGTTTCCTCCCCATGTTGTAATTTGTATATCTGCGTTTTGTTTCAGCTTCAGTAACAAAATCATATAATAATAATAATAATAATAATAATAGCTTTATTTACCGAAGGTTACACATTTAGACATATGAAGACATATATTCTAATTTTCAATATGGCCTTCAAAGTAAAGAAACGAAAGAAAAAGCATTATACATAAAATAAATCACCTGGCAAAGTTAAGACACATTTATATATAAGACAAACATTCTGTTAATAAATGCATTCATACATAAACATTCACTGACAGACACTCAAAGGACATGAATATAAATTAAACATAATTATAAATATGTTAAAGAAAATGTAGATTAACTTATCATTCACTCAATAAATAATGCTTATAATTTCCTTTGAACGTTTTAAGTGTTTTCGAACTACGTATATTTAAAGGAATGTCATTCCATATATTTTTGCTATAATTTATGAATGATGTTTCCATGTATTTAGTACGAGGTGTTATCTGTAAGACAAGATCCTTGTTTGATACTGATCTTAACTGGTATGTTTTATTGTCAGAAAACGTTACAATATCTGCCAAATATGATGGGGCATTGTTATTCATAATTTTATATATCAGGACAGCACAGTGGTATTTGCATCGGTCTGAAAAACTCAGCCATTTTAATTCATGGAATAGCTCTGCCGATGGTGTTCGCATCGGTTTATTAAGTATTATTTTTGCAACTCGTTTCTGTAATATATTTATGTTGTGATTTATATGTGATTTTATATTGGAAATATAAAAGTATGAATCTATACTTGCAGTGTCTAATGGTTATCTATTTGTTAAAATATAGACACAACCAATTATCCTGACGTCTTCAAATTTTTGTACATACATTTATATGCTATAAATGTGTAATAAGTTTGTCTATCTATTTCAAATAAAACGCTTTTTGTCGTTCTCGGAAGTGAATGAAAACGGAGAGAAAGTTGATGTATACTCAATTCTTTATAATCGTGTGAATGAAAGAAGGTGGTTTCTTGGACTTTACGATAATTGTTATTCTCTGTTCTATGTTTTAAGAGATGGACTCAATCCACCACTGTTAGTGGTTAATATCTATTTCAGAAACCAACTATAGCGTGATTGTGTTTTGTGTAACCTTGAGAAATAAATGAATGCCTGTAGCGACCACACCTATACAGTTGTTTGTTGTCTTTTATGCACCAAAGGTAATAATATTGTTAGGTGATAAATAATTATGTCTTTCTGAAGGAAGTGAAAGAAAACATAAACATAACCAACCTTCACGCTCTGCTGCTTTGTCAACCGATACGAACATGACATTTGCTCAAAAATGAAAATAATAACAGTACCAATCGTACAGCAATTACTTCAGTATGTTGTAATGAATTATACTCTCTTACAATATGGGCAAATGTCATAAGACCATTCAAAAGTTGCACAACGACAAACACATATCCTTTTACATTCAAGTTAATTTATAAGTTATGCTCAGTCGTTTATATTAATCAGCCATTAGCACATAATATTTTCTCTGCTAGGAGTTTCGTGTCCAACTAAAATTAACCGAGCACTATGGATTTTTCAAATATTAATACCCTCAAGGGTGATTCTCTTAGCTTCATAAAATGTAATGTTGGCGCTCTTTGTCACGCGATTCAAGAAAATCTTAAAAGTGCATACGAATACAAAAGACTCCTCTTACAAACTGATAAACAACAAACCATGCATTCAAGATTTATACAAACACATCACAATCAGAAAGTATGTATGTTCAGATTTCTTTTAATTTTTGTCTTTGAAAAGACAACAGAAAAGGGGTGTCTTAGAAATACTTGGCGAATACCGGGGTTATTATTCCAATTGTTCTCCGAACATGCTTGACTCTTTTCATAATTTGTATAAACATGATGATCGATCTTCAGAGTTACACATACAAATTGCAGCACGAAATTGGAGGAGCAAATAACACTTAATTGTCCGATACAGATCAACATACCAATTTTCAAAAGGCAAGCAATGACCTAAACATAAGGTATCTGTGCTCTGTCTCAAATTTGATGACATTTTGATAAAAATATAAATGTACACATTAAAGTAGTTCCATACAATATAGTCACAACTTTTCGGACACCTCTTCTATGACAGTTTATTCATGTACAACCACTGAGAAGTTTTGAACTTTGGTTAAAGCAGTATTTATTTCTTGCAATTACAATATTTCACATTTATAACACGCATTTAGGATCGAATAGAAAGCTCTAAGCTTATTTTAAAGATTTTTGTGAACATTGAAATCGCTGACGGCACCACATGTGTTTATTATACATAATTTACTGCAACAATAAGCAACTGAAGGGTAAAAGAGCGTACAATTGACTTTAAGAATTGACCGAAACATTCATAATTTTTCATATCAAATTTATAGATGGTGAATCTATATCTAAGGAATATTGCTCAACACTTAAAGCATTTAACCTCACGGTTGCTAAATGAAATTTAAAATATAACATAACAACTTTGATATTTATCGGATATGCCATTAGACAAGTTTACGACCATTGTTATCAGATCAGTTAATCCCTGATAATGTCACAAACTCTGTCAACTAGAGAATTAAAATCAATGGTGCCAGTCATAATAGTTCCAAATACTGTAGTGATTGTCGTTAAGTATTGCAGTTTCATTTTAACACTTCCGAAAGCACCATGGCTTTCTTTTTCATTAACACAAAGGAAATGGCGGATGGATGACTTTGTCATCTACTCGGTTAATCAACTTTTATTATACTATTGACTTTAGATAATCAACTTTGGACATGCTTACAACTGTCGGTCGTTTTTAGGGTAAATAGATGAAGAACGCGGTGATATTATACACCCAAGTTCAAATATAATACTTTGAAAATATTTCGCCTCACAATATGCTGATATCTGTATCAGAGAAACAGAACTGATACTGATTTCAAATTGCGCTCTCGAAAACTATAGTTAACTTCACCAACCTCCCTTAAAATTACATTTTTACCTGTATTTGGGTCTGCAATTCGCTTTTAGTTGACGTAATTCATGTTTCTCGGGTTTTTAAGTGAACTTTCGATGTAGATTCATTCAAAATGGCATGGTCAGAGGTACTGTGAATCTATGAAATTAAAAGTCTGTCATTCATCCTTAATCATAAAACAAGTCCGTTCATTGGCCGTATGTTATTTCTGACATTGAGTCCTTGGAGCTATTAAAGTTTCATCGTTTCAAAAAGCCACTTTTGCAGTTTTTTCCACTTTAAGAAAATGTTCATGTATGTTGGGCATGTTCAAATTATTTGCTACATGTCCGGGTTCGTAATGCATACCTACTATAGATGACAAAAAGCATAATATCAATGTATTCGACACGTTGATATTTTGTGTCAAGAAAAGATGCTATGTAGATTTTGTTACAATAATTTATGTCTATACATGTAAATGGTAAAAGCTAATGCAATCGCATACTGTCGGTCAGTAAGACATTTTGTACTGCATGTAAGGTTGGGGTAATTTATTTAATGTATGTTACACTGTTTGCCAGGGGTCGTATTCCAGTAGCATCTTAAGTGATTTCTAAAGTATTTTAACTTAATAAGTCCATAATTTTTAACCAGGTTTTCCGAAGGAAAAATCCTGGTTATTAGATTGAGGTATGTCGGCGGGCTGGCGTAAACAATTTCTTCTGTGCGCAACTCCTCCTACATTTCTCAACGGATTTCAACCAAACTTTCACAGAAGTATTGTCATGAAGTGCCCTGGCGCATATTGTCGGGGTTTTGTGATTTGATCATTTTTGACCTAATTATGGCCTTTTGTTTTTTTCACATATGTAATTCTTCTGTGCGCAACTCCTTCTACACTTCTCAAGGGATTTCAACCAAACTTTCACAGAATTATTGTCACCAAGTGCCCTGGCGCATATTGTCGGGGTTTTGTGATTTGATCATTTTTGACAGAATTATGGGCCTTTGTTTTTTTTCCACATAATGTAATATATATAGAGAAATACTCTTCTGTGTGCAACTCCTACATTTCTCAAGGGATTTCAACCAAACTTTCACAGAACTATAATTGTGAACTAAAGAATTTTGAATATATAATGTTATGCCCCTGGTCGTCCGTCCGTCCGTCCGTTAGCAATTTTGTTTCTCCTTATTTAAGTATATATAAAAGGGAGAATACTCTGTTATAATAAAAGGGAGAATACTCTGTTATTACTGTCTATTTTTAGAATAGATTACCAGTCCTGTATACTTTGGAGTATTCTGTTACAGTAAGATGACAAAATTTCTCATGAGACCAGCGGTTCAAACCCCACACAGAGCTTTTTTTTTTTTCTTTCTTTTTTTTTATAATTTTTGCCTGAATTATGGCCCTTTGCTTTTTTCCACATATGTTATATATAGAAGAATACTGTCACGTGTCCACTTCACAGTTTTTTCACATTTGGTTCCCAGTCAGTACATTGAATGATTTCAACAAATGCAACGTCAAAGACATCCAGGCGTTTATGACATTGTGACGTCGTATTCCATATTACACAAAGCAAACAATTATCCCCCATATTTCCTTGATATGGAAAAAATACTTACTAACTAGGTTTTCTGAAAACAAAATCCTGGTAATTAGATTGAGGTACGTCGGTGGTGGGCCGGTGTAAACAATTCCTTCTGTGCACAACTCCTCTTACATTTCTCAAGGGATTTCAACCAAACTCTCACAGAAGTATTGTTATCAAGTGCCCTTGGGCATATTGTCTGGGTTTTGTGTTTGGATCAATTTTGCCTGAATTATGGCCCTTTGCTTTTTTTACACATGTAATATATAGAAGAAGACCTTTGTTTCTTTTTCACATTATGTATATCTACTGACTTTAAAAACACATTTGCGCTCGGCCAGCAGACTGGAAAATGAAAACCTGGTTTTGTCGCAATTTCCTGTCACTTGTTAATTATTATAATTCTCTCAAAAGTCAATGATTGTGTGTAATTTCATCATCATTATAGAAAATGATCATGGAAGATTAAATAAATGTTCAACATGCTGCAATGCACAGTCTCCTTTGTAAATTATCTTCTTAAGGAAATTGTTAACTTTAAGGAAAATCTTAAGATTTGACTTAAGATGCTACTGGAATATGACCCCAGGTATAGATAAGATGTTTATGAAATGTGTTTTCTTAAATGTTTCATGCGTGTTTCATGCGAGTTTGATATATTTTATTAATGGGCGATCAACTAAGGAAAACCTAATTCAATTACACTTCAAAGGACCTCAGTTAAGCTGGTAATACTTGATAACTGTACACAGATAATTGACTTAGTTGCACTTGATCACGGCTACGAGTATTTACATATTGATACAGATTTTAAATCTCTGTAAGTTTGTGAAAGGCCAAATTCGGTTGGTCATAGTCGCACCTCGGTTAGTACTTATATTTATGGATATTTGAAGGCAGTGTTCCTTCTCAAAACAGTTACAGTTAGCAGTATTTTAATTCGTTAATCAGCAGCTGTCTTTGTGGATAGTGTGGTTACCAAGTGTGTATCCTAGCAACATATAGAGACACATACTCCAAGTAGTTCAGGCAGTTTTGAACTTTTGATACAAACACCTGTTCCTTAATAGCCAGAACACACAGGTGTAGTACATACAAGAGCAATAATACTACAAAGGTTTCAATTGCAAATTCACCAAATGGCTTTACAACAATGTATCATGTTTATTTCGCCCACTATGTGGTGGCAGAGCAGATGACCTATTTGCATTCAGCAGACGAGCTGCTTTATTTCCGAAGAACTATGTGCAAGACGGGTAAAGTAAAATATTGCACTAAAGAGCTTTCGGAACGTACAAGACTGATGTGAGAATATCAGCTCAATAAATGTATATCGTGAAATAATGAGACTGCAATCATACCGACTTTTGAACATAAACAGACCATATAAATCCCTGGAAACAACAAACGAAACCCTTTAGGTGTTTGCAGTCTTGTGTGATTTAAGAGAGACTTTAATTAAGGATGATGAATGATGAACTGATTTGTGTAACAATTTTCATATATATTCTCATTAGTTCCTTGGTTTGTTAAACCAAAATCACTGTACATGTAATTTTACTAGTATTATGTTTTGTAGTTTCACGATCCAACCTCCATATCAAAGATCTGAATAATGTAGCGGGTAATACGTTTGTACACAAAATATTCATAATTATAATATATTGTAAGTTCATTATTACCAGAAAGGTTTTAAAGCAAAATGAATTTTAGTTTTACTTATTACGTATTAACTGACTGTACTCTAAAGAAATTATCAGCCGGTTCTTCCGTCAGTCTCATTAAACGATTTTCTAACTTTCAGTTGTCTGGTTGCTGCATAGTTTTTGTTATATACAAAATCTAAGACTGTACGGTCTTCAGTTAAGGCAACAAATTTGCAATCTGTCTTCTTGTATATAAAGTACTCATTTGTACTTGACAATAGTTGATATTACCCCCTTTGGGTTCACGACAGTTTCTACAATATATGTGATCACAGCATTCTTTCAAGAGTTAACTCAGTCTGTCAATGATGAAGTTGAACATTTGAATTCTAACACGGAGACTCTTCCAACTAGGTCATCAGGGCTGGCAACAATACATGTTTTTAAGGACTATTAAGCCGGAAGAAGTTACTTTTTCATCAGTTACAACCACGAATCAATCATGCTTCACATTTCTGACCATACCTCATTGCTGAACATCCCTTCAACCGATTGTAGGTGTACATGTACGAGTTTACTAATTAATTGGGGTCAGCCTGATTAGCTTTTGGAACTGAATTTATTTTACTGGACGCTAATCTGAATTATGTTGCATTAGTACCCAGCTCTGAATTTCTGCCTGATATGAAATGTATTTCTCTTCCAAATTTACAAATGAATTAAACACATATTTGCAGTTCTTACAACGCAGTAAATGGATTTGATGAATCAAATTAATGACTTGTAGGGCAAATGGCAGCTTGTGATTCATTTGTTATATTTGATGCAATACAATTGTGCTCGGCGTCGTTCCTTTGAACATCCGTTCCTTTGCACATCCATAGGTCTAGTTCACAAGAATTAGTTACAATATTTTTCAGATATGTATGGTCGAGATACGGTTTAGCGGGTACATGGGATTTTGTCAGTGAAACGTCAATCCATGCTAGGTAGTCGGTTCTTTCTTACACCTGGTTGGCTTAGAAATACTGAGACTTAACATAGTGCATGTCATTCATAAAACAATAGAAAATGTCACCTATTCATCTACTTTCAACATAATTGTAACCATACATAGCTCTGAATGCCTTCATTGCTTTCCGCCATATGCTTTGTGATGGATGAATGGTCCACCAGCAGGTCTTCATTCAGCCAATATCTAACTAATCTCTGGTTCTTCATTACCTGTCTCTTTTAGAAGCAAACCTAAAGTAGGCTAAAGTGAAACAAATCAAAGTGTAAGCAACCGCATTAAAACATCATATGCATTTTCAGAGTCTGTGTAATTTTTGCGGTTAAAAGCAGTAAAAGTCAGGAAAGATATCGGCTGATCAGTTTTGGGTCTTAACCGTGCCATTTTATATTATTTCTGCAAATACGGAGGACGTCGATTTATTAATGATTTATCCGTCTGTTGAAAAAAGACTTTACTTTACAATTAAACTAAAGATGATAAAGTTAAAGTATTCGAGCATTACAAGATTTTTGAGAGCATGTGTTCATGACACAAAATATCAACGTGTCCAGTGATTTAAGTCAGATTTTATTGTTCTAAACTAAACTAGTATTTCATACTTTTTGTTGTAACACTCATCTATAGTAACCAATCGCTTTAAACATAACTGATACACGTATACATTTATTTGAAGGCGACGAAAAACTGCAATAGCGGCTTTTTGAAACGTGGAAACGATGACAGAATATTAAATCTAATTAATATTTTTACTAATACATTAAAATAAACTCTGGTACAAATACGATACAAAATCCAAACGTGACAACTACCGACCAATTTGTATACTATGCATTCAATATATGTTTTCTTGTTGATACTTTGCTTTTAATATTATTATTCATTTTCATTAGAAAATCGGATTCTTTGTGATATTCTCCATTTTTTTAAGTTTTATCTATAATTGATCCATTCAAGAAGGACAATAAACTCGTGAGTTTTAAATACCATACACAAGAGTTTTTTCCCTTGCATATTAGAAACCGCTTAAAAAGGAAGTGCAAAATGTTGACAAACGGGTAATCGTAATATTTTGTTATGCTTGGTGGTAAATGGGTGTAAAAACTATTCGCGTCGGTTTCATTTCAGCAAAAACTGTTGACTGACGTAAAATAAATCCTACAAAAACAAATAGGCAAAGGTAAACCAATATGTTCATGCTTGAAAAGCGGTGTTATTTTCCGACATTTAAAAGCTTTTATTTTTTCAAGATGCAAAAACAAAAAACGTATTCCATGACCAAAAACATTAAAAAAAATTCAGTTCTGTAACTACATGTTATTCATTGCAAGAGATATTTTGCTCGATGTTATAGACACCCTTACATGGTATGATTTTATATAAAGGTTAGTGAACAAGATTAACGTCACAAAATGGATGAATATTATCTCTTGAAAGACCGAAACAAGTTATAATATTCATGTTCTACACGGTAATCTGGCTCAACCATCACATGCATGTAAAGTGAAGTTGTCCCTATCAAAAGAATACATATGTGATCTTTGAGGCTAAACAGCAGAGTATCTTCTTCAGCTACATCTGTTGGAGCAATTAAAGTCATATTACCCTCTAAAATAGCCATAATGAACTATGGTCAAGAATAGTGCTGAAATCACAGTTGATGAGCCGACACATGTATGAATTGAGTCATCCAGAGTTATTTCTCTTGTTGGTATGATAAGAATTGAAATTATTTAACATTAAATGTCGATTTTCAATTGTTGACTAGGATAGTCGACACAGATTTTCACAGATTTTCGCTATATTCATTGTGAATTGATTTTTTGTAGTGGGGCGTCTTTAGAACAATATATTCAGTATTGACACAGTCTTCGGTTCTTCAGGCAAGCTGTTTTGTACTTTTTTATTTACTGGTAATTCTTCTTCAATCTCTGGAAATGATTTACTCAGACAGTA
Source organism: Saxidomus purpurata (assembly GCA_022818135.1). Lineage (NCBI taxonomy): Eukaryota > Metazoa > Mollusca > Bivalvia > Venerida > Veneridae > Saxidomus > Saxidomus purpurata. Next base: position 33,579,852 of record JAFMSR010000018.1, read on the forward strand.
CAATCCCTTTCAACATGTTTGACAAGGAACCCTTTTTTTGTGCTTGCTATCTGTGTCCAAAATGAAGTTTCTTTCATATTACATTATTGTTTCTTAATTCATCTAATATATAAGCAGATTTTGTCTTTGTGTCACTCATGCAAAATCCTACCAACATCTTTCAAATGCTCTTGCATACAGATGTCAATTCAAATATTAATTAAAAAAATAAAAGTAATTTTAAAATGTAATGAATTTCGTAAACAATACATTATTAATACAAATAAAAACACAAACAATTAATGCATTCAGAACATTCACTCATCTAACGGACGTTTGAATGTTTTTGTTGTGTTTAAAATCTCAGCTACTCTACCTAATATTATTTTTGTTTGACATAAGATAGACCAGTTATTGATGTAAATCAATGTAGAAACTAATTATAACTTTCATAACCATCTTCTGGAAAGCGGTTCAATTTAAGTAAGATAAGAAACCTATAAGAGGCCATGAGATTGGGTTGCAGGTATAAGCCTGGCACAGAGTCCCAAACCATTTCCAGGCGCTAGATCATCGAAGCATGTCAAAACAAAGGCACCTTATATTTACCATTGATTTAAAAACATACTTTCGATTGGGTTTGCACTGTAGATACTTTTATCATGTATGACTTCGTTACTGGCAAGATAAAGATCTACATCTATACAATTTTCTTAAATTGGACTGCATTTTTAACATACGACAAATGTTACTCATACTTTAACCTTTTTGCCTGCTGATAATTGCCATTCAATTCCGTTTTGCGATATGTAAACTTGTATATCATTAGTATTAATACTTTTATATCTATAGTAACAAATCAGTTAGTTAAAGGGACATAACTGATATCAAACTAATAACCTCCAAAACATAAATAATATAATCTTTGGATGTATTACAACTTAACCTTAAAGTTTCACCTATGCATTCCCAGTCATTATCGGTAAAATCAGTGGCAGTAACCATTCAATAATCTATGTAGAGTTGTTGTTGTACAATTAATGGGTGGATGCGATTTATTACAGAAAGCCTCTATATTGATTAATCGTGGTAAAATGAGGCATTTTTCGCCATAGGTTCTTCTTTGAAATTGTATTTATTTATCATTTTACGTTCATTGAACACATAATCTGTGTTTCGAGAATATAATCTACTAGATGTAGGGAGTGCCCCTTAATGAATACATTATATCCAACTAGAGATATTGCTATAGATGATTGCACCTTGTCTTAATGGATGACCCTTGATATGAGGTTTTGATAATTTTTATCAAAATTTTCAGAGTTAACTGTATGCTACGATCAAGATAAAGAAACAAAAGGATTTATTGAAAATGACGCAAATAAGAGATATTGTTTTTCAAAACTTTACTTTTCCTCGATGCTCCTAATCAGTACTTGTACGTCAAAGTTCTTCGGAAGTTATACTGATGTATGTTCTTTTTGTATGGGTTAAACACCTGTCCTTTTGCATGAAGACAGTATATCTGACCCGTGATCATTCCTGGGAAGAACCAGTTTTAGACTCCTCAGTAAGAAATTGCCAACTTTAATTCCTCTTAATTTGCCAAAACATTATACGAGGTTTTAACTTATTGCGATTCAGATTCAAAGGTAAGGCAATAAAATGAATATTGTGTAATTTTGATGCGCGTGTTGTTTCAAAGTTCTAAGAAGTTTAATTTATTGATTTATAATTTTATCTAGGGCGGAAATTTTGTGATGAAACGATGCAGCCCGCGCCCCACATCCACTCTAATTTGTTCTGAAATCTCCAAGTTCAGGGTTTTCTAAAATAGTGTACTATCCCAAATTCTGAATTATAAAGATGGAAACACTCGATCCGGGTCGAAATTGCTATTTTTTTTCAGTAAGAGGTGAATGAACTTAAAAAGTCAAAAAAAGTATTTTGTTACTCCAATACGAGTTTATCTGGTTTTATATGTTTAAGCAATATATTACAGTACAAAAGGATCACGACTGTACACGGTATCAATGAATATGAACGCTACATGCGGTTTACAGTGTATGCCGACATACAAATGGTTGATTTTCATTTGAAATAAATACGGATAATCTTCAATATAATTTTATCAACATACATTTTTACGTCTGTATGTATTGTGATACCATTTAATAACCCGTTCTCACTTTACATTAAATATAGTATACGGGTAGTTAATTTCATGCCTGAAAATAAGTAAAATCTAGTACATACACATAGTGTGTCAGAGCACCGCATAACTTTACGAGGACTGAATAAGGTGAAGAACGTCAAGAAGATTAAAATCACTATGAATATTAATCTGACGCATAACACTTTATGCATTCACACATTTCAGGGTCTACCTTTTTGTATATGCCAATAATTTCGATTGCAAAACATAGATAACTATGTCCCGGAACACTACCCATGGTCGAACTTAATATTTAGCTTACAAAACAAAAATGCGCCAGCAATTTCGTAACCGTGGTATACGTGAATATATCATTTTGGGCGTAAAATGAATTTGCTGCAATCATCCGACTTAATCTGTAATTAGAAATATCAAATCCGTGTTTCTAAAATTAGACATTTGAAAAATGATACTGCGATGGTATGTAAAGTTTGTCATCGCAACAATATGATATCCTATTTGGTTTTTGAGGTGGCATATGAGGATATATCGCCGTTAGGCGAGGATAATATTATATCGAGGTGGATAATATATCCCCATATATCACGTCAAAAAACAAATAACAATTTTATTACCCTTCCCTTTCTTAAATATTGAATTATTCCGTTTATGTTTTATCTTTTTTTAACGGCTGAACGTAAGCAGACCTTCAAATCCCCTTATGATACCTCAATGTCACTTCGTGACGTCACAAATCAGCACGGACTTATACATTGACGTAGTGTACGCTGCGAACAAGCTCACGTTTAACATGAGGTACAATAACGGGATATGCCAAGTGTATGTGTAATAGTTAGAGGCTAATAGCGAAATTTATACAATATAGAAACACAAAGGATGGAGCGCTAGCGACCGACTGGGTTTCTGTGTTGTACAAATTTCTCTATTTTAGCCTCTAACTGACTTAGTGGACACAATTTTGTATCAAAGCGCTACCGACTTAAATCAAATTGTAACTGCGTGTCATGAAAAATGTTCTGATCACTTTTTAGAAGTAATTTAACTTTTGCTGCCAGTGCCAGCCCTGTGAAACTCGGATCATTTTCATGCAACTGCCTATAAAGATATCACAAGGTTAGTTTTAAAGAAAGTGGTTAGTGATCTGGAAAAGGAAGAAATGACAAAATATAAACGTGATGTGTTATCTTACAGATATGTATTTGTGTGGAGGTAATTATTGTGCTTTGAAAAAAAGTAAAACCCTTCAATTTCCTCTCAACGCTCTCTGTATAATGTTTTAAATTTTGTATTTTGTACGAAAAATTCAAGTGAATGGTTATGACTGAAGTTCTGAACAAGAAATGCAGCAATGTATACTCTTATATACCAGTAGATGAAGCAAGATCGAGTTTGGTTTTATATCGATGGCCGCAAGCACTACGTGCAGTCGCAAAGAATTTCGTTTTCAAGATGCAGTTCAAACAATAAGTAATAAATGAGAATAGTTCATCAATTGGGCAACAGTAATAACCCTGACTTTCTTTAGTCCCTGTGAATGTCTACAGTCCGAAAGGAAACGCTCAAATAAATGGTATTTATACTTTTAAACTATAACTATGTTCAAGGAGAATACTATAAAGAGAAAGTCACACCAGTTCTCTTCCTCTCCATGTTTCACAGCTGAACTTTGTGTAATGTAATGTGCTCAACTGCAACGTGAGGTTGCTGTTACTTAAAGTAACATAATAAAGTGGGGTGGCGATGTTTTTGTCATAATAAAATCCTTACACCACCATGCCGGCCAAAGCTGATGCGGACCTTCCTTGTAGCCCCTTGGCCTTCAGCGCTCACAGCGCTTTGATACAAATATGGGTTAAAATCTAGATTGATATAGGGTTGATCGTTCAACCATTTAAAGGAAAGGAATTTTGCTCAGAGAATATATGTATAATGCTGTATAACACCCCATCTCGTTAAAGTTAACGTATAGTATTTTTGGGAGGTGTTCAGTGATCGCTATTAACTTAAACTATTACCTGAGGAGGTGATTTAACAAACTCCACTACAGTGTAAAAACTAACAATAGACCTTATATCGGATTTCTTCAGGCCTATACAATGTAAGGCCCAGTGGGGCGTAACTTTTATCATCATCTAGTATATTTACATTCCGATTTCTTACTTTTACAATTATTTTCGGATCGTGGAACACAGGAGTGTCTAATTGCTGAAACATATGGAAGAATAAGCTGCAAAAAACCTGCTGTGTCTTTGATCATTTGAATTCTTCTTTTAAAGTTTCCATTCCATAAAAGGAAAAGTCGAGATTGATATTGATTAAGGAAGAAAACAGGTTGAAACAAAAGGCTTTCTTCAGGACTTTTGTGTTTTTATCGTGTAATCGCGTCGTTAACTGACAGGCCATTACTTATTCATTGCAAAATCGAAGTACATTGATTTGTTAAGAAAAGAACAACATGGATCCGAGAGGATATAGATATTCAAGCCGGGGCCCGCCGCCGCCACCCGTTTACACCATCGAGGAACGGAGACCCACGGATTACAGACATGGAAAGCGACGTGTAAGTCTAGTTTATATTACTTTATATTACTTAAAACGGTGTCTTGCTGACTACAGGATCCCTGTAGAGATTCAAGAATTATAGGCAGCAAGAAGTGGGTTTGGTCAGCCGGTTATAGCGTCTTAATTGTTAGCGGATGGTCGAGGGTTCGAATAATACACTGGGTCGATGTTTTTCCTCCAAAATGAACTAAACTTTCCCATCACAACATCACTTGTAGGGACTTAATTAAATGTAAGGTTAAAGATCTTATTTCAGTTTCTTTATGTGGTATGATTTCTCCTGGAAAAATGTGACATTATTTTATGTATGGATATAAAAATATTTAGTTTTCAACTGTTTATTGTTCTGATAATAATTCTTCAAGACTACACTGTAAAGAATTTTTTTTTAAACTTAAATAAAAACTATAAGCGTAACATAGAAATACTAGGGCGTGACCTTACAGGTTTGTCGTGTTTTCCATCGCTCCATAATAGAGTGAACTCCGAGTCTCTATAGAAGTTCAAGAGTTACCAGTACGTATAATACTCTCAACCCAATCCATATAATCATTCTTTAGTAGGTAAACGTAACTAAATACAGTAACATAGTTGTGAAAATAGCCGATTTCACATAGTTAAATATATGTGGACATCATTAAAGTACATTGGCAGTTTTGACTTACAGTGAACACATTTCACAAGCTTGTGAAAAAAACCTTCACCGTTGCATTTTTGCAAATTGAGGAAAATATTTTTGGATCCTTGTTTACACTTTATTTGCAAAAAAGCAACAGCAGATTTTCTCTTTACATCAACCAGAATTGAATATATAAAGAAGAATACTCAAAAACAAATAAAAGAATGAAACCACAAATACCTAACTGAAATTAGTAACGGTTACTTTATTTAGTTACGTTACTAAGTATAGCTTTATAACCAACCTGATAATTGTTTGATCCGCTAATTTCATATCACAATATTTGTATGCATGGTGTATGATCGTTTTACGGGTGTGTATAAAATCATTGACTTAGCTTAATTTCCAATAACTGTTCAATAGGACATATTGATTGTGCTACAACTTACTAGTACTGTTTTGTTAGATATGTTCTTTTTTTTTTTTTCTTTTTTTTTTTTTGAGGCCCCGAAATGGGGTAAACCCATTTATTTTCCCCGTCATATTGCCTAAGTAAGGGTCGAGGAGCATCCCTTTCCATGTTAGAGATGTTCTAATCTACTTTTTTCTGTGACTTGCCGTTGTTTTATAATTGTTCTATTCTGTTCAGCTGAGTTCTGTTCTATTCTGTGCTGGTTCTGTTCTGCTAAGTTCTGTTCTGTTCTATTCTATGCTGTTATCATTAATTGCAAATGTGTAAGAGGTTCTGGCAAAAACATCATGTTAATTCATATATAGGATTGTATTCGTTTCAAGTTTAATTGTGATACGCCCCTATTACTCAAAGCAAGATGACTATGTATTTTGATACCACGCCTGTCATGAGGGAAATTATTTGCACTAGCTTAAGGAAATATGTTTTTAAGAATTCAATATTTTTGAAGATTTATAAAACCCAATATTGACCCCCCCCCCCTCCCCCACGAACAGAAAACCCCATTTCAATAGTATTAAAGCGTTAAGCTCTACGAAATGAAACAGGATCTCGTGATTCGCATAGTTTTTGTCTAAATAAAAACAATAATTGTGATATTGCTACAGTAGTTTGACAGTGGCGGAAAAGTTGGGAGGCAAGGGTGGGGGATCAGACTCGTGTTACAGGTACACCCGGGATATCATGAAGGTATTGCTATATCAACCTTTAAATTTACTTTACTATTTAAAAAGACCGTCCTAGTTTTATGAAAGTCATTTTCAGAGTTTTGTTTCTACTGATTTGAGTATATGCATTGTTTTGTCTGTCTACTTGGCTATATTTTCATATCTATAATTATGTCGATAAATACGTGATTTCAAAGCACGTCTTGCGTTTGAATGGCGTTTCTTGACAAATTAAATATGAGTATTTTCAACAGCAATATAACTTGAACAGGAGTTCAGTGTCTATAAATACTACACTCGACATCCATCGTAAATCAGCTATTTTGTGAGGGTGTATCTTTATACCTCATGTGCTCGTTCAGCCTTGTACATTCTTTAGTAATTATTGCTATTAACAGCTTCAAAAATTCCTGCATCATGAATTCAAAAGTATGTCATTTAAAATTTGTTGTATCATATGCAGCCAACTTGAGAAAAGCGGCCAAAGAAAAAAAATGTAAAGAACTTAAAGCCAGCTCGAAAAATTTCTGCCGCTTATTCCGGAGGTTGAGGGTTCGAGCCCCACCAAGGTCACGACCGTACCTCCTCATATGACACCAGTACTGGTTTTTCCACAGGCGGACTCGAGAGTGACTCAATAAGCTTCAAGCTTTTTTCACAACCGAGCTAAAAAAATTAGTAAAAATAATACATGAACGTTTCAATGTGAATATCCCTGGCAAGACTTAGTATCAGCTATTTTACTCAAGTTCCAAGTTTATGTTAAAGAAATTGTGCTCATAAATATTGTTCCTGCAGGAAATATGTGAAGCCCAATCGGTAAGGTTTTGCATTATGTAAATTGCATTACATGAGTTGTACAAAGCTATATAAATTGCAATAAAATGGTGAAAAAAATTAATTACCTCCTATCTGTTTCACACTTACTTTGGATACGGTGGATGATGCGTAAAATAAATACTTCAAATGTATTTAATTTGAAATGTTAGAACATACATTGTACTTGGATAACAACCAAACTTTATGCACGATTACTGTATGACACTAAATGCACCGCGGAGATGAAATTATGCCAACACAGGGTGTTGGGATTTTTTCGGTCAATTTGTATTTGATCTTTACCAAACTTTTTTTATGGAGATTTAAATGATGCTTTTGATCAAACATGTTTCCCAATAGGCTGATTTGCAATGAAACTTAAAGCAGTAAATTGTGAACACCGTGGCCTTTTTACTGAAATGTCACGGCAAACACTTTATTTCATACACATATATAAGACGGACTTTGTTATTATATAAAGTATGCAAAACAATAATTGTTACAATTATAAATGCAGAAATCAATATTGTGTGAAGTCGTACACATACAATTAGAGTGTACACGCCAAGCTATTTGACATGTACAGTGATATCTTTTTTAAATGATATATCTATCTCTGCTACAGTCAATGAATAATTCGTGTGTACATGTATATTATGGTCATTTTGGTCAAAGTGGTGGTTTATTAAATGTTCTGATTTATAAGTAAATGTAAATACAATTTAACAAGCTAATATTTCAACTGTTTTTTTGCTGTTTATAATCAAAATGGCTTTGAATATTTAAAGGTACCAGATAATAAACTGATACATGTAATTAAGTTTATCCTGATGAAATCATATTCATGCACGAATACACATGTTTATGGTTTGTAGCTGGGAGAGAAAACTTTTACGGAAAAGGTAGTTATTCGCGTGAGTTGGTATAACATAATTTTGAGTTCATATCCTTTTGCCGAGCCCACTGGCTAATGACTCGACATAATTGTCACTTTGGCGGTTCGGTGTGCGTGCGTGCCTGTGTGCGTCCCTCCGACCGGATGAGCTTGTCTGAATGACTTGGCATAATTGTTCACACAATGGGACGGCATGTTGCGCTTAAAGCCCAGGTCAAAGTCACTCTAGAGATTAAAGGTAAAAAGATGCAAAAAACATGTGCAAATGAGACTTTGACCTGTAACTTTCGCATGCATAGAGGGATTTTCAATTAACTCGCAAGAACCCGGTCCATAACTTAAAGGTCAAGGTCACACTTAAAGATAAAAGTTGAAAAATGGAAACATGAGACCTTGCCTCAGCTCTAATTTCCTCTAGCGTTAAAATATAAATTGACTGGAGTCGAACTGACGACCTGTCGCCTTCAAAACCCTATTCCCGTTAGTCCATAACTATAAGCGGGCTCGACAAGTTGCCCGTGGGCATCCAGCTTGTTGGTATAGTCATCACCTTGTCCTATGATTTAGTTTTGTGATTACGTTCACATTTTTCATGAAGTAGCAGAGCTATTTGTTTAAAGTTTGAACACTTTTCAACATCACAATGTAAGACACAGTAATTCCGCTTATAACGAACTCCTTGGGACAATTTAAATTTGTTCCTTATATTCGGAGTTTGTTATATCCATATATCATTTTCATATGAAATAAATAAAGGAGGAAAAAACTCGGACAGAGAAAATTTGTTCCTTATATCCGGAGTTTCGCTCTATCCGGAGTCGTTATAAACGGAGTTTACTGTAAATAACTCGCCATTGTGTTAAGGTCAATTTGTTCAAATGTTCATTGAGCACATGAGCTGGACTTCAGCGATATATGCATTATCTACATAACTCTAACTTGTATTATGATCGAGTTGTTGCCCCTTTTAGAACTTCAAAATAAACTATTTTGGTTAAGATTTGTGATAAAATCCTTTTTTGGATCAAAACTTTTATATTTTGAACACTTTGTACCTTTCTACATTGTACAATGCAGCAACATGTGCACGGTATGTGACTTAAAATGCATATGAATTTTTATTTTATCAAATATACATCATATCTCTACCAGAGAATCATATGTACAAGTTGAACACGATAACATTTAAGTTTTTTTAAAGAGGGCATGACAAAATATGAAAGAAACACGCTATGATGAAAGGCTCACGCAACACTTAGAAAAGCGCCATCCTTTCATATACTTTAAGACAACCTAGCAGTTTGACATTAACACGAAATAGACAAATGTTCACATTGCATTTCTTACACAGATTCTGCAAAACTTAGCCAGAGCAATGGGAATCAGGCGCTTTCTTTATATCAAAATCAAAAGGCTACGTTTTCTTTTTCGGTCAGATTTATCAAGTTCACGTAAAGTCTTACTCTCGTGTATAGTAAACTGCGCTAAATAACATGAATACCAAAGTTGAATTACAGAAAGTATGTCACAAAAAATTAACTACCCGTCCATAGTCTCTTGAAACGCTTGAAAGCCGATACATGTAGCACTTCACAATCCGATGTCATTCGACATTCTTTATGTGTTGACTTATTTTTGCGAATGATTTTATCATGAAATTGTAAAATTACCAAAAATTGCAACATTATGATGATATGGTCCACGCCTTAAAATAGGAAGGTCGAATGTGCAAAAACCTTTTTTTTTTAAAGATCAAGAAAGTACTTACGATGTTTTATATGTTTGTTTATATGATATTGTACTATGGGTTTAATATGCACTTAGAGCTTCTATTCGTACCTTACTACCTTACTACCGACCCTTTTAAGTGTACTTAATCTGAAGTCTCAGGCTCCGTTTTGGTGTTAACATTTGACTATGAAGTGTTTTGAAACGAACATTCTCCAACCTAAACACAATAAATATTGCTACAATATACTGATGGGGATAATTGGCTTGATCGGACTAGTGTATATACAGACTTTCTTCCCCTTAACACTTTTAGATGCAATTATTGGACGGTCGAGTTCGTTTGTGGTATGACTACACTAAATCTTTTTCCACAGACTTACTGTATAACATTTAAGCACGGTACGCATACCAAAGCATTCGTTGAGTAATTTCACCCTAATAAATATGTAGAACCACCTTAGTTACACCCAAAAATGCCTTTTTTGGATCGAATTGAATTTATTCAATCGTATCCAAAATTAACAGAGTATGCCGAACTCTTAACACAAATTTTTGTCGAATACGACCGAAAAGTAGTTCTATATTACTGTCCTCTGTTTTAAAAATTATATAGTAACAGATCTAAATAATATCAAAACATTACAGAATAGCATAATATTATATTGTTGTTTTTCTTATAATTTGTAACTTAAATCAACGAGGTATCTGTTCTGTATAGAACTATTTTCCTACGCGGTTTTTATCGTCAGACCGGTGTGACATGAGAAGTGTAAGACCCGTGAAATACGTATCGCTAACACCGGATACACTAAATTCAATTCAGTGTTTCCGCGAGAGCGCGGTTTCTGTGGTTTTGGCGCACTCATTTTGTCAATGACGCAACAGAAGTAGCAAAGAGCGTCTAGTTAAGCTTCTATGGCGCAATTAAAATGTGTATGATCAAATTACTACAAAAAACAACATTTCAAAACCTCTCAAAACGCTTCGAAATGCAAGATAAATTGTTGATAAAATACGCTTCCGGTATGGGATATGTCTAATTTTGACCCTATTGCGTCGTCGTTGTCCTCTGATTTCGGATCGACCCGCATTTTTGTACCATTGCGTTTTTGTTTGTGTTGATTCCTGTGATACCGTTATCATAGATCGTAGACGCACAACAATGGATGGTCGACGAACCTTAATAGGGGAAACAAAAACGTCTTTCTGAGTGATTTTAATGATCATTTTGTAGTCATTTCGATCAGACTGTCACTATTGAAAGGGGTTTAAGTGTGCCAAATAATATCCAAGTTTAATGTCTATGGTTGAATGCACTTATGAAAAATTCGCTTTGTGGACGAATTTGACTTTTGAGATGCAGTGACAAAGTGGAAAGCGCGGCTTTCTTCTTTAACAACACAAGCATTTTAAAAAAAAAAATGAATAAAACTTCTTTAACACATAGTCATGCCTTTTATTTTTTTACAATAAAGGGTATGACCCTCGGAGTTTCTAAATGACCCCCAAATTATGATACAGGGAATTGGCACCTCCATGAAAGCCGGAAGTTGCAATATGACCTTAGCTGTTGGGTGCGACGTTAAATCCGAATTAATTCGCACAATACAATCAACCTTATGGGCATATCCCATAACTTTTGAATGACATTTGAAGTTGTTCAAACCATAACTTTTCAGTTCAGTTTTGTCAAAATCCATTTCTCAGTTACGATTCACAGCTGAATACTTCATAGGGTAGTTGAACATAGTCACTGATTGACAAAATGTAAGCACATGGGTTCCTATCTCAAAAGTAAAGTTTACACAAATGGTGAAAGGTCAAAATTTGTGGACAGTTGTGTCTCCAGTTTATAACTTTACTCGTGCAAGGGTTGTCCTGATATTCACACATGTATGTGTACAGTCTATGTTGCCCTGATATTTACACATGTATGTGTGCAGATTGTGTTGTTCAGAAACAATCGATCCTCCAGCACTTTCAGTCCTTTGATTTATGTACATAATGTGTTATTTTATAGCCGAAAATTGCGCCATTCGTCTGTAGGATTTTTGTTTACATTCTGTCAAAAAATCAATATTTTCAGATAGCCACAGGACACCGTCATATTTATCAGAAAATTCAAAAACTATTTTTTTGTTATGCTCAACTATTGTACTTTCGATTTTAATTCCAGAAAACTTTAGTGCTACCAATCATTTTGGACCAGTCAGAGACCACATATATCTAATAGGTCCGCAAGTTCCCTAAAGAAAATGGCTCGTTCAAAGTCTCGCCGAATTAGTGAAGTCAAGAACACTGTTTACACTCTAGCATCTTTATTACTTCTTTAATCCAAGCCATTTTAAAACAAGGCAGTGCAATTTTGGTCATGTTTTATTGTGAGTTCACTGAATTACGCTAGAGAAAATGGGGTATGCAGGGGAATACTGTCTACAGCCCGAGAGTCACAATCACAATAGCAACTTTGATATTGCGAAGTGCAGTTACTTTCCAATACTAGAGTCATGGCACGTGATGATAACCTTCTATCTGAGCTGTAAATACTCTGATAACCTCATTTTTAAGCAATCACATTATCTGAAGCTCTAAGTTGGGCATAATCAGACTAAAATTTAGTAACTCGAATACATTGGGGGGGGACTTGCTGTCTTTAAAATTGGAAGCCACACTTTTAGCAATCTTAATCAAACCTTGTTCGACTGTGTATGTCCATCAGATTTCTGTCAATCTTAATTTTGAGCTCAGTCAAAATAGAAATTCTTCAAATTATGACAAACCTTATTTGACATGGCTTATTGTGTTGATTCGATTTTCATGAAATTGGACATTGACATTTAGAACATGATACTTAGGGACCCGTATGGACCCCTTGTATTATTATCGTCAACTACAGATTCCGTGTTCTTGTCTTTTTGTAAGGAATGATAACAGTTGTTGGTTTTGCTGAATCAAAGTCAATGATCAAGGATTAAACTTACGACTCCAATGCATGCTTTTGATACTTTTACAAGACGTCAACACTGCATTAATTTTGTAATTAATTTGAATCAAGATTGTCTCAATATCTAAATTGCGCGAGAGTAAGTTGCATAAAATATTTAACTAAATTTAGATTGACCTATATGGATCAGTTGCATTTCTTTCTCAGGCAAAAATCCATTTTATGTCGACTTTTGAACTCAGTTAATTAACCAACCTTTGAAAGAGATTTCAAATTTGATATACAAATGTATAATTGAACAAAAAAATGGTTGGGCAGAAATATTTTGATATTAACTGATATATGATTGACAACATAATTACAGGCCATAGTTTGTCATAACAAAATGTTTTGTGGGTTTTTTTTTCTGGCTTGCACGTAAGGTCAATAATTTTAAATGTTAACTTTTACAGACCCGCCAAATTTTATGTTTCAATCGGGGACAGCTACCTACTGTACGCCAAGATTATTCCGATATCAAAAACGGTTATATAACTATGATAACATCTTTCCGTGAAATCTTTGGCAAATTTAATACAGCATTCACTTGCTTCAATGCATTTGAATGGACCTTTGAGTTTCAGCATTATGGCTATACGCCAGTCTTTTACTTTTTTGCTTACAGGACTTGTCTGTCAGTGAATCAAGCTGGAGTTCAGATTATAAGCGTTACACTGTAGAGGACCCACCAGATGGCGGTAGTTGGGCTTGGATCGTGGTTCTGGCATGCGGGGTATTACACCTGTGCAATGAACTGGTCTACTTTTTGTTTTATGACACAATTGTCATAAACCAGTTTAGGTAAGAATATGGGTTTTTTTAACTGTGCCAGTTATCCATTCTTCATTCATACAGACAAGACTTAATCAAGTTTAATGGATAAAACTAAAATGTGTAAATACCTGTTGATTTTTTATTTCAATGTCACAGTAAACTCCGCTTATAACGAACTCCTTGGGACCATTTAAATGTGTTCCTTAAATCCTAAGTTTGTTATATCCACATATCATTTTCATGTGAAATAAATAAAGAAAAAAAAATCTGACAGAGAAAATTTGTTTCTTATATCTGGAATTTCGCTGTATCCGGAGTCGTTATAAACGGAGTTTACTATACTCACTTGCTTCAATGAGCACCAAATGATTAGTGAAAAGGGGAGATAATTGGCACGGTGTCGTTTACACAGTGATGCAGGAGTTATAGTAAATATAGTGAGCAACATCATATAATATCCAACATCATATAATATCCTTCCATATATGAGTTTTAACATAGATACATGTATGATGTAGGTTGAAAAACTGCATAGATATAATAATTGACCAGTGACACGGTAAAATGGGTCTTCGGACAAAATACTTGGAAACTAGCTTTCTTGCATATTTGAACAAACAATATTTCAATATCAATATTGGAAAATTTCAGTTACCTGCGTTCAGTAAATACAAAACTATAACATTTTGAAAAAGTATACCCAAGGCGTCATTTTTCACTCTAAAAATGACGTCACATACCACAATTTGACGTCAAAACTCACTTCAATTTACATGGGCAGTAAACTATTCCGGTAATCATTTCCTAACAGCATCATTTATTTTTGGTTGCAACATTATATACTCTTTCAATATATATCATATCTGGTGAACTATTTCATGTCTTCTTTCCACGATCTGCCTTTTTTATAGGGTATAGCAAAGATTAAAAAAAGAATAATTTCAAATCGCTGTTGCCATAGTAATGGTCTTGGAGGATTTTGAAGCAACTAGTTTGTTTCTGTTGAGTAAAATATATTAGCTATCAGTTTTTATCATTGGTTTTGCATTTAAAGAGGGTGACAAAAATGTTAAATTTTATGGGGTTTTTTATCAATCATTGTCGAATTATGTAACAAATGTCCGAAGGTACATTTTCGCGCGTCGAAGGATTATATAACAGTTAATGAAAATGTCATTTATCATCACAGGGCGGCTAGAGGAGTAGCAAAAGACACATATACAGAATTCATGGTATTTGAAGATGTCAGGCTAGCAGGCGGTAATTTCTTTTTAATACTTACTGGATATACTTAAATTAGTTATGTCAGTTTGATACGCGTTATTGAAGTAATTACTGCAGGAAGAAATAAAAGTCATTATTAAGAAATTCTTTATTACAAAATTGTATCTTGACTGTAAATTTTAGCTTTGTATTCTCCTGCTACTTCAGACCACAGTCACATATATGTACTTGAAAGTGTGTCCGGGGTGTTTTTTTTTTGGGGGGGGGGAAATGATTTTTTATCGGAAATTGATCGGACATTGTCAAAACTTCATGTGACTGTGTTTCAGACGCTCTGTAATTAATTTACTGTTTTCTCTTCTTTTTTGTCTTATTCCTCATAGAATACACCAGTTGAAAAAGTGACGTCATGTATATTTATGACCGCATTATGATTCAAAGAATTGGATCGACTGAATCTAAAGCTTGATAAGGGGCCGGGTCGATAATTTAAGGAGTTCGCTAGTACCCGATTTTGATCTACAACTAAATAAATCAGTGTCCTTATATTACAGAAATAGTGGCAGCTTGTGCTTCGGTGTTCATTGGTTACCGGGTTGTGGCGGCGTTTGGATCTGTATGTGTGGCTGCTGGTTTCCTTGCTGCCTCGTTCGTAACTCCAAGTGAAGAGATTGAGTTGATGAACTTTCTTGTTGGGTTCTTAGGAGGTATGTCCTGTTACATGTTTGAGGGGATAAACTTTGAAATTTGTGTTTTCAAATTATTACGGAATATAGAAAATAATTGCATCTGTCGATTCTATTGTTGGATGTGTTTGTCTACAGTTTTGCTATAATTCTGAGCATTATATTCATCTTACAAACATACATTTTGAAACAGTTCTATCGTATTTAGAAATAAAAGCAGCCAAGTAACAGAAATTACGGAGCTGAATATATGATTTATATATGTGCGATTATGTCGTACCACAACTCAAAGTTTCTGGCAGACCGTTGGTGATCGTGAAAAAGAATAAATTGAAATTAAAAAGAGTCATTTCTTTACTTTCAAACTCTTTAATCTCTAGAACAATCTTTCAGAAATGGAAAAGTTCCTTGACTCATATAATTGTGTGGTATGAAAATACACAATAGATATTAACACAATTTTGTAATATTTAGGGCTTGGGTGCGCTTGTTGGCGCTTTACGGCCTATGTTGCTATCATGGAGTACTTTAGAAAGTATCGGATGGTAGCACTGATTCTTTCTGGATTTGGTCGGGTTATTGGAATCTTCATCGGATATGCAGTACTTTCAAAGCCTCTACAAGACGTTTGGGATGTATGTACTTTATGTGTAATCTTGTATGGGTTATTTTAAACACTGGTATTATCATCTATTTTTTCAAATCAACGTAAGGACTATATCAATGTTAAAGCCATGATTCTTTGTAGATTATTTTTACATATGCCACTTAAAATTGTTTGATATTATGTTTAAAGTA